>JAGFPH010010400.1:0-15191 GCA_018207615.1 Philaenus spumarius | reverse complement strand
TATTATTGTCGTAAGTAGTGATGCGTATTTTTACTCTGGACCGTGAAGGACGTCAAAATCATCTTAATTGTTCCAGCTAGTCTATGTTCAGGGAAGTTTAAATACAAAACTTCGTAAACACACATTCGATTTTTTAAAGGCAATCTTCGATAGAGTATATCAATTTTTTTATTCCAACTACACAAATATGAATGATATTCCTGTGGATACATACCAAGAATTTCAAGCTTCGGAGTTAGGTACATTCCCAGCTACAAGGCCGCTGTGACAAACACAGAATATTCTCTTCTCTTACAGTCGCCTAACTAACATTTACCAAGAAAGGAGCAGCCCTTCATGGGACCGCAACCAATTTGCTGCATTTTCCTTACTATGGCAATGAGCACAGTTAACAACTGGGTACGGGAAGAACAACGTCGGAGATTGAGTTAAATACCCGTTAAAGCACAAAGTAACCGACTATCATAGGTCCAAGCACTAATAAGCTAAGCCCCTGATCAAGCTAAACCGAAAGCAGCTAGAAGAGTCGTTGCATTCATAACTGGAAATGGTCTTTGTCGTTAACTAAAACTATTAACTTTGAAAACTGACCTAAGAGTCTGCAAGACACATTTTGTTTTAATTACGAGATACTGGAGCACAGACTCAGAAGCAGGGCTGTATATAGGGAAGGGCTGTCTCATTACTTTGACGAGTCCTTTGCCGCCACTGTACTCGGTGGCGTGGGGGCGATATAGCTGCGTGACGTCACCACTCTGCCAGCATGAGAAACTTAGCCTTATTAGTATTAGCGCCAATAGGGATTCAATGTAGTTAAAAAACATACATTATTTGGAAATAAATTATTCAAAATATTTTTATTTCGTTTATAAATAGCTGCAGGTAAAAAGTTCTCCAGTTGGTTTTGGTTGTAATAAATTGTTTGTTAATTATTTTACAATAAAAATTGATATTATTAAACTAAAAATCTTATCGAATTTTAAAAAAACAATTCCCAAATTTATATATACGTGTTTTTGAGGTTGCTGAATAAGAATTTGATGTCAAATATTAAAAATTCAAAATGGTTACCCAATATGGACGACCTAGAACAAATAGCCTTGTAAAGAATCTTAAGCAATTAAAAACAAATAATAGAATGTAATTGACCTAACAAAATTAATTGTACAGTATATAAAAGATTTAAAATAGTGGATCCAATACAGCAGACTTGTTATGCTAATATAATTAAATTTATATAAGTCAACTAGCTGAACACCCGTGCTTCGCTTCATTGGCTGCCCGTTAATCGTCTTCGTCAAGGTATGTTTGCTGAATAATTTAAATCAATTAAAAATAAAGAATTCAGATTGAAGAGCGTTTCCTTTTTTAACCACTAAATCTACAAACTGGTAAATCACAGTCTTAGCTGGGTGTTGCAAAACTAACAGATACGACTTTAATATGCGCATGCATAGATCGGGATTGATTTCATTACCTTTACGCATTTAAATATTTCCTTAAAATTAATAAATGCCAAATTTCAGATCTCTAGCTTTAAGGAAAGCATGCCAATTAATATTTATAGTTTTTGGGTGTTGTTATCACATTTTCACCCCCTTAGCAGCACGAAACAAAATTAAAAACTGGTTTACTTTTTATGTGTTTTTCAAGAAATAAATGCACAAAATTATGGTTTTTTTTCTTCAAGGAAAGTATAACAACCAACATTTACTTTTTTAGTTGGTTGTTTCAACCCTTAAAGGCAAAATATTTTAAAATTATTTCTTAGTGCCGTTCTAGTGCCTATGAGCATACGTGTACCAAATTTCACGTTCCTCAACGTTATTTATTCTTTCAAACGATATGTCACACAACGATATTTGGGAGTATGATAAATTTTTGAGCAACAGCCATTTTGATTTTTTCAAAATTGATTTCGAGTAGTTCAACCAAATATCGTTGTGTGGCATATCGCTTGATAGCTTATTTAATTCTGAATCCAGAAAGAATAATAATTAATATTAAAACAAAAATAGTACATCAAAATGGGGCAAAATCGGAAAACACGATTTCGTTGTTTTTTGGCCACCATTTTTAATCGGTTGAAAATATGGAATTGCAAATTCCACCGTTGGTTTTTTTCTTGAAATTCTACATCGAAATGATGTATCACATGACCACCTTCCTACTAAAAAAAGAAACAAAGTTACATTCAAAATGGCGGATCCAAGATGGCGCATAAATTCTTTTATGTCTTAATAAAGTAGTATTTTTACATAGAGTAGGTTCCTCAATCACATCTACTTTCAAATTTTCCTTATATACGAAACATTAAACAGTTAATTGACATCCTGTATATACGACTTTGCTCTCCTTTCTCCTACTATATACCATGAATGTATCACTGTTAAAACGAGCAAATAAGTGAAACGAAACAATGAAACCAATCATACTTAAAATACCAAACCGTTTCATTCTTTCGTTTTACCGAAATTTATAAATACTGGTCTTGCACTAAGACCTTACATGAAAGCATCCCAGTTAATATATCACCTAGTATTTCTTTATAATTGGCAGTATTTTCACTGCGGCCTTAAAAATACTTTTTTATTTCATTTGGTTTTGTATACTATCCTCACTTTTCCTTACACCCTCTGTAATAAATCAGCTCAATACCCTTATGTTAACCACACCACTAGTACCTCAACGAAACCAATATAACTAACAAGCTTTGATATTAGAAAGTAATTCTTTTGATTGGTAGCGCTTCAAGCGGAGAAGCTTTGAGTCAGGAATGATTAAAAAGGCGAATTATTTCCCCTCGACTGACAATACAAAGCCTTTATCATTACACGGCCACAGCCTTCTTGTGAGTGACTAATTTGTATAGCTCAAGTATTGGGGTGGCTGTGGAAACGTGGATTCATTATAGAACAGCTTTTAAACTTTATCGTCCAACAAATATTTTGATTGCTGTGCGGTGGCTATATTGGTTTAATTGATTTAGGAAATGTCGAATTGAGAAAGATCTGTTCCATGAAGGGGATGTGTAAGTTTGATATATATCTATACTGAATAGGGAGAAAGTGATTGTTATTATTTTGTAGTTAATACTAAAAAAACTACTGACAAGATTAAAACTAAATTGCTACTGAAATAGAAGAAGAGCAGTGCGAGATAAGCACCAATAATCACTAATTTATATTTAACGAATAAACCGATTGAATGAACACAAGTTCTTACAAATACATTTGTTTGGAAAAAAAGAAAAAAACACAGAGATGTGAATATTAGTTTTACTTTTAATGTCTATGAATATCTGTTACTTTGAATTTCTAATGATAGTTCTAGTTGTGACCAAAAATATCTGTGACATGTCCCAACCTGTGACATCTATATATACAGACGTTCTAATCAGTCTCAGAGATTTATGACGGTCGTCTAATGAAATATGCGAGTATAGTCATAATATGAGTCGAGAAGATCCCTGCATCAAGTAACTGTACAATTTTACTTTTAGTTCAACAAATTCTACACTGTTCTTCTTATTGTTAAATAAACCGAGCAAACACAGTTAAATTTATTAATTGTATTACAAAATATTTATTAATTATAGTGAAACAAATTCTATTTTTTCTCTCGAATATTCTTTAGGTCTATATTTTTGTTGTGATTTCTTACAACAGAAGTAGGTTTCTCAACAACAGGTTTTTATCTTAACTATTCATCAAAACAAAGAGACATAATAGTGACCAAGAAATCTATGAAATGGCAAACAACTTCGGATATTATTTAACCTATTCACCAGTTCACAAGAAACTAGAAACTACTGAAAAACAACAACAATAAGGTTGACTTGCAGAGAACTGTCGTTAAGTACTTTACTGTTTAATCCAACGACATTGCGATTGCGAGAAGTTCCTGCAGCAGAGATGAATGTTTAGATCTGCAAGTTGTAGTGTCACTAATTGACACTAGGGACAATTAGTCGCGACAACACTAAAGGCTAGTATACACGGCGATACTTAAGTGCCGACACTGAGTGCATACATCGAGTGTCCGTCGTGTGTACAGGTCATATCAGAGTGTCCCTTCGAGTGTATCATTTTTCGAGCAAGTAGAAACTTTTCGCGAGAGCGAGGGTGAAAACATGACAAATTTGTGGTCAAAAGAAGAAATCAAATCATTAATTGTACATATTTAGGGACTACCAGAATGTTACGATTATAAAAACAATTTAAAAAGAACAGTTGCTTTGGAAAATTTGGCTGTGCAATTTAATACAAACGAGTCAGAAGTACACAGAAAACTACACAATATAAGAACCCAGTAAAATCTATATCTATACTAATAATATAAAGAGGTAAAATTTGTTTGTTTATTTGTTTGTTTGTATGTAGGGGGTAATCTCTGGAACTACTGAACCGATTGAAAAAATAGGTTTACTAATAAAAAGCTTCACGATCCTTGAGTACCAATAGTCCAGGAGCATACAAAGACTATAATTTATTTTGATAAAAATATTTTTATTTCGATATTTGTAAATTTAGTCGGAAAAATTCTTAGGTTAGACCTAGACTGATGAATCAACAAAAATATTTCTTAAATGTATTCACATTCATTACCATAGCAACCGATTGAATAAAATAACAGATAAAACAGCTGTTTGCACTAATATTTCCATTAACAGCTGATTTAAAAATTTGAAGCAATTATTTGTATTTCTAACTTTTAGGCTAGGCTTTTATTAAAGTATACCCCTAGACCTGAGCCTTGCTGGTTCTTTTTCCTTTTATTATAATTGCTGTTCTAAAATATACCAAATAATTTCATTTTAAACATTTAACATTATTTACCTCTATAGCTTTGAGGTTATTATTAATCCTACACCTTTATTATAAAGACAACATAACATGACTATGTGTATAGAATGTTCCAACTGGGTTGGCGTTGGTTTCCCTTAGTAATGAATATAAGAAAAATTAATGCGCGCATTAAAAATTAAAGACAATGTATTATAAGCGTCCAGTTGTTGTCTTCTTTTTATCCATCTTTAAACCAAACTTTTCTATTTTTGCGTCGTCGTTTTTTTAATTATAATGCACGATACTACGACTGCTGCAGCACGAAGTCTGTTCATAGTGCGTTGTAAAGGATTGTCAAGTGTACAGATAAAAGTGTCGCGAACTGCAGTGTGGACACTCGAAGTGCGACACCGAGTTTAAGACACTGATCTAGACATTAAAATTGCTTGTCGTGTGGACACCTCTGACATTAGTGTCGACATTTGTAAGTGTCTAAGTGTCGCCGTGTATACTAGCCTTTACGACATTAGTCGCGACACTGCTTGCACATAGGTCTATATTTACATTAATAATATTAACTATCGGATAGAAAGCACACCTGTTAATCCACCTTTTCACTTAACTATTCGCAGGTTTTTATTGAGGGCATAGCAGTATATTTCCCTAAAAAAGTATCATATATCATATTACGTAACGTTTATCATATTACGTAACGTTTATCATATTACGTAACGTATATCATATTACGTAACGTATATCATATTAAGTAACATATATCATATTACGTAACGTATATCATATTACGTAACATATATCATATTACGTAACGTTTATCATATTACGTAACGTATATCATATTACCTAAAATATAGGTTAAATTATTCCGTTCGCCAGCAAAGCAAGCATGGGCACACTGAGGTATCTTACGGTAACAAATACTGTCATTTCGCGCAGTGAGAACTGTTTAGGTAATGCGTGATGACATATCGAACTGTGGAATTACAACAGATCATGACGTGTTGTTTGGAAGTGCGGCACTTTTAACTTGAACGAGACAAAAACACATGTCTCCCCGTGTCAGCGTAGCGGCTAAACACACACACGGGTTGACGAGGATTATTAGCTCAGAGCAGCCCGGCTTATAGGCGTGCGTTCTACGCTAATAATTATTATTTCGTTTCATCACTTTGGATCCCGAATTTGACGTTTGCTAATCCGTGGAATTAAGGGTTTTGTTGACCATTACTCTTACGGTATGAAATGTGTCCGTACTGACCGCTCTCGAGTTTGAGGATGTTTTTAAAAAGTATTTACCAAAGTTCCAGAATATTCGGTTCGAAAAGCCGTTTTCTGGAGACGGCGGGTTTCTTTAGGTAATTTATGTAGGAGAGTGTGACCATATAAATTGAAAATTTTCATATGCTGAAAATAGATATTAGAGTAAGTCCAAAAACGCAATAAAAACAGTAGCAGTCAAATATTTTATAAATCTATATATTTAAAAAAAATGAATTGCTGTTCGTTAGTCTCGCTAAAACTCGAGAACGGCTGGACCGATTTGGCTAATTTTGGTCTTAAAATGTTTGCAGTAGTTCATAGAAGGTTTATACGTAAAGAAAAATTTGAAAAGTATCCCGAAAAAGTTTCAAATTTGGAAGAAACTCAACAGCCTTTACTGTATGAACTCAAAACCATAGCTTACAAAAACAGCTGTTCGTATAAAAAGCTTAGCAACACGTTGTGTTTGTTTAAAATCATTACCATAGCAACATTACTTAGCAAATTAATCACTTTAATACTCTTCAAAACTAACAGCTTTTCCTAAACTAACATGGAAAAATCAACGAAAAATGCTTACAGAATTATAATTCAACTCAAACATTGGTTATTAAATACCTATATAGGCCTACTTAGAGATATGCTGTTTAAAATATTGTTTATATAAAATATATCATAACTATGAATTTTTTAATACTTTTCAAAACATATTTTCGCTATCAATAATAATAATAACAAACAAATTATTTGACACCATGCATAACCATAAACATACACGAGTTTAAACATATTATATTGAAAACTAAACAAACAATCTGAATTAAACTAAATGCCAATAAAATATCACATTCGTAGCTTTATTTTGATATATAATTGTATATTTAAATACTAAACAATATCGTATACTAATTAGGCCTATACATTTAAAATTACAAACTCTATTTGAACCAGTTTGTTACATCCTAAATTAACGCGGATGTTACAAAGTGATTCAAATATCTTTTCTACGACCCCCAGCTAATTTAAACCCTCGCTAAGAAAGGGTTAAAAGAAATTCGAAATTTTAGGGCGGTTTGGGGGGGGGGGGTCAAAGTTACTAAAAATCCCTATAAGAACGAATTTGAATGAAATTTGGTACGTAAGCTTCCTTTTAGGCTGTAGGTGCTCGCAACATTGTCAATGAAATTAAGTGGAAGTCAAAATTAGTAAAAACTATAAATTAAAACGATATGTTTAAAACTTTTTCATGTTAGATAGTAGTTTACAGGAATAAAATTTTCAGTGCTTTCTTAAATAGCGTAGCCTTTTTTTGATGACCACAGTAGGATACGCACGGGTATTCAACGAACACTTAAAAAGAATACAATTACGTCAAAAAGACTGAAAATACTAACAACCACGGGCAACGCCGTACGAGTCAGCTAAAGAAAACACATAAAATGTAAGTTATATTTTAGCCACAAATTTGACCTCTTTGCAATATTAGTATAGATATAGATTTTCTATAGAAATCATAAAGAAACAAAGGTCGCAGATGAAGGGTTGGCTTTCGGGTTTACAGTCCTGCGATGGAGTAAAGAATCGGATGTAATAAATGTTGTATACAGTTTCTAAGTTGTGATGCATGCGTTTATATCTATTCACATGTATGCTAGTTCATAAAAGTATGATTGTATGCGAGTGTTAACTTGCCTAATCAATTAATTGTGAATGTACATACAGTTTTTTGTGACTTAATTATGTATAATGTGGCCTGCTAAGTTATACATCCGTAATTATAATATTATAATATTGTAATTAAATATAATTATACCAGGTAGAATAACAATTTTGTATTCATTTGTATTACTTTATTTTGTATTCAGCTTAGTTATTTTTTAATACGTTAACCATCAAACACTAGAACTATTTTCCAACAGTTTAATTATACTTGATTGTAAATAATTGGAGGAAAATAAATATTATTTTTATTTATAGATACTAGCTGACCCGTGCGAATATTTCGCAAGTTCGGAGTAGGCCTACATTTACCTGATTTAACACGTTGATTTAATTCAGTTAATTAAGTTTATTTATTTACATTGGTTTATAAATAACAGTTTCCCTATACAATCTTACAGTGTAAACAATCTAACTAACAGCTGTCATGCTAGTTAAACAGATGGTTAGTAGATGGCGCCTTTCATTAGGAACATACAGAGTATAATATAAAAGTTTTTTAAATCAATTTTTGTTATTAAAACATGAATTTTAAGCTGTTTGTCTATTTTTCCAGTGTAGTGGTTAAGGAAAGCTTTAAAATGATGCCTCATTCATGTAATTTGATGATGTATTAAGGAAGTTATGGCGTACCTGACAAAAAAATAGTCTTGAGAAATAATATATGCGATTGTAAATTATGTGAACATCTGAATTTTTACTAAATGTAAAAGTGGTTGCTGGTTGCTAAAATCAAGTAATAGGCTACCGCACCGAATGTATTACAATTTAGGATTCAATTAACGAGTAAGAAATGTAACACCTAACTGTTTCATTGTAGAAAAATTCGTTGTAACTTAAAATTTAAATAGAATTAATTTTCATAATCATATATTCAACTATTTAAAGTATTGTATGGTTTTAAATAAATTTAGTTTAAAACAGCAGTTACAGGTACTTAGATATAAACGAATGTGCTTACCGTACATGTGCTTACAGACTTTAGTTATAGCACAGAACGTGTACAAGTATTGAAATATTGACAAGATAAGGCGTAGGAAGCAATTTGTGGTGAGTTGGGAATTAAGTTTGGGGCTGAAACGAAACCAATGAAAAAGTCAGAGGGTGGGCGAACATCGGTAATGAATGCAAAATGAGATTGGAAAAGCCGAATGAAGACAAACACGATGTCTGGGGTAAACCGACTTGGTAATGGACTTATCCACCGCACGGCCCACTCTATCTCGTGTCAAGGGATATTCAAATCAGCTGAACTTAAGGAGAAATTGTGTTATTCGAGCTCTGTTCTGACGCAGAAATATATGCGTGATATTTTAAATGTAACTTTGGCCTAAATATATACATAGGGTTTATCAAAACCAAGAGTTTATTCTCTAGATCAAAACTACGAAAACATTTCACATAAACATATGTTATCTTAAAACGATTGGTTGTCCATCTTGCCACCATTATGTCTTTTAACTAAAAAGTTAATATATTTTGAATGATAATAACAATAAAATACATTATTTGTTAGAAAAACTTGGGACTAATTCGGTGCTATCTTCCACTTAAACTCGAATAATGAAATCTTTTTACAAATATCGGCGTGAATATTGGCACTAGGCCTTGACCTGTCGCGATGGGCCGGAGTTGTGGGGAAAGGGCGTAAGTGGAGAAAAAAAAAAAAAATTTTCCCACACCGATTTCTAATGTGACTCATCCTTCAAACGAACCAGTGGATGTTTACGCCTCCCTTAACACGTTCACTGATACGCAAATGTCGAATTTCCTATGCTAGGAGCTGACGTTTTATTTTTTATATTTATAGCCTAAATGAGTAGAAATTACTTTATTTTTTATTTTTGAATCTTTTTACGTAATAATCACTAATATTTTAAATGTGCGTCCAAAGCACATAGGCTTAAAACTGTCGTGCGAAGCACGCAATGCTCTGTGTATTTAAAGTTCTCCCAATACGGGGGTTGGCGTGCGAATCACCCCCAATTGTGTATTGAAAATACTCTCAATACACAATGCACTTAATGCACTGTGCGTCGGCCGCTTCTCATAGTGTTCAGTGTCAAGCTCACATGTTCGTCCTTATTGTACGTGTTAGAGATGAACCGGGTATTGATATTTTTAGTCAGGTTAGTAGCTGTTTGCTCAAGTGACAGCATTCGAACCGGTATCTGTACAACTACTTGAATACATGAAAAACACAAGCATAACAATAAATTGACATAGAAAATAATAACATCCATCAATTTCTATATAATGGCTCTAATCCCATAAAATCAACGTAAAGCAAAAACTACTAAAATTTTTAGAAATTTAAAGGTGCCTTTTTTATAAGGCCATAGAAGCTAACTAAGAAAGGATTTTCAAAATTAAAGATTTTAATGAGTAACATTGTGGTGTCCAATTCCTGTCCTGTAACAGATAAAACAGCTGATTTGGAACAAAAGTTTAACAAAATTTCTTCAGTACCTCAAGAATGAAAAGAATCTATAATAAATTTTACTTTTCTATTTTCACCTCTGATTTTTTCTGTTAACACTATATATACTTTTATAACTGAATCATATTGAAAAATTCCAAATACATAAACTATCATCAGGGATTTTAACATTACTGTAGTACAGCTTTATATGGCCACAATTAATTCATATAATATTATTAAACATTTTTAAAGGTTTTCATCTCAAAAAATTTTACTGTGGAAGTTGGCAATACTGATGTAAAACTCAGATCTTGAACGGTTGAAATACTGGCTTAATACAGTACGGAATTTACAGCGGGAAAAAGGGGCCAGGTAGGCAATATGGCAGTATTCCCCCCCCCCTCACTATTCTTTAATAATTTATCTCTCGCTAGAACGATTTGTACAGATTCAAGTTAGGTAAACACCAAGCAAGCTTTGGTGCTAATGTATTCATTTTTAATTATACATGTAAGACTTTATACGGTTAACCTTACAAGTTAAATTAAAGTAACTTAAGAGTTTTTTGATAGCATGAAATCTTCCTGATCAGAAGATTCTAGGTTCGAATCTCGGTTAGGGGCCAGATCGCTTTTCATATAGAGGGAAGGAGGATGGAAGTAAAATCAACGGTTGTTGGCTCGCCTCCAATCTGATGGATTATGACGAGTTACCTGGTTTGAGGTGATTTGCGTACAGTTACTATAGATATTGTAAACATATATACATAAATTAAACCAATAGATGACTTGAAAACTAGTTTTAAACACAAAGTAACATACAGAAAACCGTTAAAATTTACATTTTGTAACCATTCAAATGTTACTAAATAATTGTTAGTATAATTATGTTACAGGACCTTTATAAAACGTCATGTATGTACGATTTATCAAAGGCGAGAAACATGTTCCTAAATTTGGTGATTTAACACAGGACATAAGAGTATAATAGAGTATGTTCAAAATGGGATGTTTAAGGTACATTTTTCTCAGGAACAAAAAAACTTGGAGTTTTTAAATTTTCCATACATGTTTATCATGCAGTGGTTTATCTGTGGAAGTAAAATTAAAATGATATCTGTACTACAAAAATCTCAGATAATTTTTATTTTCGTAGATGTTACAAATATGTTTTTTAGCTTCTATATTTAATTCTAAGTTTAATAAAATTAAGTATTTTACCATAATTTTAGTTCTATAAGTTCAAATATGAAACTTCATAGCTGTATCTTTAATAGTTTCTGAGATAAATGTATACATATAGCTTAAAAAATAGGGTTTTCGGGAAATGAGAAAAAACCAAAATAGTATCAGATTCGCTCACCATCTAACATGTGATCACAAGTCAGTGTGACCAACATTGATTAACTGTCAATGCATCTGTGATTGAGATTTTATCTTTATACTATATGATATGTTTATAAAACTTCAAAAGTTATAGAAATTCTGGGGCTTGCTTTGAAACTAAAGTTTGCTCCATAGGGGACGTAAAAAGGGTGGAGCAAATAACTTTTCAAAATATAACAAAAAGTATTTAGAATAATCTTTTCCCATTATATTTGTTATCAAAATGTGCACAAAACTTAAAAAGAAATAGAAAAGAAAATGTTTTTTTTACCACGTCAACTCCCCTTAAACTTTGTAAACTTATTTTCCAGAAAAACTTTGTATAACATATTGTCTTACGAAATGTACCTTTCTCTAGAACTATTTAACGCAGGACTCTCAAATTTGTACCAGTTATTCTCACAAAAATGGTAAGCTCACCCAGTTTTTTTTAATAAATTAATTTTTGAGAAAGTAAATAAATTGTATTAAAAAACTTTCCTATCCTATTTTTTATTTTATTTTGTATGATAAACTTATATTCATGAAACAACAGCACACCATATTATGACCTATTATAATAACAGATAAACAAATTTCACAAATGAAGCTGCAGTAATTATTGAGTACAATCAAATTACCAAGATTATCAAATGACTCAAGGCAGTTTCTGCATGTATACTTGTTGTTTAAACAGTTTAGTTGAGGGTTAACTAATCTAGGTTTTATAAAAGATTTCCATTACACTAGAAAATACAATTTTACAGAAGATCTTTGCTAAAATATGTGATACTGTAATGGGAATCCAATACTCAGCATCTATGTGTTTTATATAAGCAAGTTATAAAAATACACTCTACACTTGAAGAAACTTGTTTTCGTTTAATTAAACTCTAATTAATGTGCTTGGAGGGAAATGTTAAGTAATTTGGAGGGAAATTTGTCTTTGGGTTTCTAGCAACACTAAGTTCAGTTCAAGTTTTAGTTTTTTAACAATTAATTTTTGAACTCAGTCTGGTTTAAAAAATGAAGAAAACAGTATTATGCTTTTTGTGTAAGATAATATATTGTTTACATACATTGTCGAACGTATTTAATAATAAGTAACGGAAAATCTATCTACGATCAGGTGTGACGCTGATTGGATTCAGTGTTTTCAAGTGAAAATATTTATTTGAATTAAACTAATTAGCATGTAAGTAGTAAATTAAATATTTTTTTTATAATGAGTTAAATAAGCGCAATATTTTTTGTATGTATATTTTGCATTAGAAATGTTTTTTTTTTCAAATGTTGACAACATTGATCATTAAAACAAACACAATTCCAAGCATAATTAATATACAATCACAAAGTAAAATCTAAATACTGACGTACAACCACTCTTCTACAAATAAGAAGTTTCCGGAAAACTGTCAAAGAACAAATTTTAGGAAATTTTCCCTAATTGGGAAGGTTTAACAGACTCATTGGGTAAAACGCCCTTGTATACCAAATCTCGAAGAATTTCTTTGAGCGGTTTACAAGAAATATGAAAAAAATATGCAATTTCCGAAAAATTCCCAGAAAAAGAATTTTCTAAAATTTTTACTAAGTTCAACAGACTCCTTGGGTTTTTTAACCATTGTCTCATATTATAAATTTAAATGCTGCTATGTCAGCTGAGATTAATCTTGGTAAAATTTTAGGATTAGAAGACAAGAATTAAGGAACATTTTTCTTATTTAAAGTACAATGGCCAGATAAATCACTGTTTAGATGAGAACCATATTTTTAAAATACAAAACTCTGTACATGTATTATTGAAAAATGTAACTAAAATAATTATAATAGGTGCTTGGGAAAATTTTATTTTAACAAACATAGTAAAATAATTGTAAGTAATGAATTAGGATCCATACAAAATTCTATATTAATATAAAAATAATGTGTTGTTTGATATTATTATTAGTTTAATAACTTGTTTAGTTATATAGTTAATGTTAGGCTAGTTATAATAGCGCGAGGCAATGGTTAAAGCCTTACTAATGTAACGTAGTCTTAAGGCACGCCCCTTTGAATTCTGTATAAATAAGGGACATGAAACTCTGTTAGGTTAGTTATAGTTTGACTATTGTAGCACGTGCATTACTTAAGATGGCGACTTTGTCGTTGAAACGCGTTTGAGTTAATAAACGTATTAGTTGTGAGATTTTGTGTTCAAAGTTTATTCTAGCAAGTATATCTTCTCACAAGTCAAGCTCAATTATTTATAGACTCTTTGGGTAAAAACGTACTCGTATACCATATGTGGAGGAAATCCTTATAGCCGTTTACCAAAAAATATTTACAAATAATATACAATTTCCGGAAAACACACAGAAACCAGATCTTCAAGAAATTTTTACTAAATTCTACAGACTCCTTAGGTAAAAAAAGTACTTGTATACTATATACGTCGAGCGAGGAAAACCTTAGAGCCATTTTCGATCAAATATTTACAAATATACAACTTTTAGCCATTTAAGAATATATGATTTATGAATAAAAGATAACACTATTTTAATAATTTACTCCGTAATAAATATTGTGGTTTACGCTAGTTAGTTCTATATTCAAATGTTCAAAGTTAATGATCCTGCGAATTCAAAAATCAGCGAGGGCAGTGGACGCAACCCGCATTACTGGCTTTGTGCTGAAACCCAATTTTATCTACACGACAATGCATTTACTTACCCTGACTATTCAACGTTGTCGGGCTTATTGACGTTACTTCACGCGAGACTTGAAAGGGGTTTATTTTATTTAATCGTGCGGAAATCGTATGTTTGTACAGCGGAAATTATTAATAGAAGCGGGGAAGCAGTAGGAAGGGAAGTAGGTTTTGACGACGGAAGTTCGCCGAGGAAGTCGGAACCGGCGGGAAAACACCGGAAGTTTGAGGTCATTCCCGCGTTAAAGCTGTTGTTTTTAGTATTTCCTGAGGGACGTTCATCAAATATACAAAATGGGTTTATTTAGAGGCAACTGTTAATCAGAAATACAAAATATTTGCTTGTAGTTTACCTTATTAATGTTGGGCGATTTTATTATCTAGTCTTGGAAATCAGCTACATTATTGCCATGTTTTAAAACATTGTCATGTGAAGATTATAATTCTGTAATCTATTATACCCAAATAACCGCGGCTTTGGTTGCAATTAACTTTGATATTTTGAAGCCAGGAACAGTCGAATTTATTAGAGACTGCTAATCATCGGTAAAACAATATGCGTTTCTTCATCTGACGTTATCGATACGAAAAAATGTCTTCTAAAAATATAATTTTTAAAAATAATTCAAATTCTTCTCTTAACGATATTGAAATTATCGTATCTCTTCATAGTCCAGTAAAAAATTTGTATTTAATTACACATAAAGATCTTAATTTTTCTCTTCTGATGTGTTTTACATGCTAGATAACACTGCAAATGTATTTGTTTTCCTATTACAGTTTTAGCACTACAAGTTACTCCGCACAATAATCGCGTGTCTGTAGAACATTCCCATCGCCTCAGTCAATACCTACAATCCCACTAATATATAACGGCATTTGCAATTGTAGGTTAGTTCGACCTTCAACGGCACAATCTATAGTCGGAA
>JAGFPH010010399.1:0-40288 GCA_018207615.1 Philaenus spumarius | reverse complement strand
TGAAACGCATGACGTTAACATCCGGTTCACCCCCAGCAGCAAGAAACCTATTTACTCTGCTATACACCCATTATGTATACAATTTGTTTGGACGTGGTGTGTCTATATAAGTTTACACTTCAAAAAACTATAAACAAACATAAAAATCATTTTAATGAAAAAAATACTAAACATTTTAATAATAAACCACAAATACAAAATGCAATATATTGTCTAAAAAAGCATGTTGCGCAATTTTAAACATTTTCCCAAATAAGCGCTATAATTTCCTTTTTACGTTTTTTTTTTAGAAAAATAAAGTTTTATTTAATATTTGTAATTGTTTTTGTTATATTATGACATATTTAATTGCATTTGTTTCGTAAAATTGAATAGCTGTATATACACTATCTCTAAAGATTACATTTATGGCTTTGTAACAGCTTTATCAGTGTAAACCACAACGATCTAAGGTTACATTTGGTTTAACTACAGTGTAAACGTTTAATGTTTCCTTAGTTGACGATAGACTATACTGGGTTGTAATTAAACAGGGACAGAATAGTTGCAATACTAATTCTATTGATATTTTTCAAAATAAATGTTTCTCTAGTTACCAACACAACTATTCAAACACAAAGTAATATAAGAAGACCTAAATTAAAGTTTACATACGTTTAATTTTTCTGTTAATGTTTTCCTATTTCCTACTTAGGGAGAACAAATATGAATAGTCTATTTGTTTCTCCTTCCTCAAATCAACTTTCCATTTACTTTACCATACTTCGACTAACACAAAAATAACCTTTCACTATTTTATTTTTAACAGCCTTTATATAAAACTAAACTAAAGCTGTAAAATAATTTCTAGGAAGCGGATACTAGGAATGTTAAAACGAGGTTGGTTCTGTATTTTTAATAGCATTTCCCGAAATATAAAGCCTTTTTAACACTATATATTTTGCAGAAAATCACGTTCTCTCTACGATCCCTTCTAAAGTAAAATAAACGTTAAAGGGTGGAACGAGAAAGGATGTTAAAGAAGGAATGTTTTTCAGCCATTACATGTTGCAAGACTAAGGCATCTTCAGAATATAAATTGTGTTTTGAAAGCACTCTTCCAGGTTGTGGAGGTTATTTTTTATAATGGGATCAAAGAACACCTCCCCTTGCCTTAGACGCAACAACAAAGGGGAGTTATTTCGAGGGTGGGGGAATCGTAAAAGTTGAATAAATGCACATTCGTTGTAAGCTTTATCCAAACCAATGATGTTTAATTTTTCTCTTTTAAAATGTGTTTTATGTCAATATCAATAGCGCTTAAACTCCGCTATATTCTTCAATCAGTTTAAAAAACTGATTTGCTTAAAAATTTTAAAATTTAACATCAGATAATATTCAAGAATAGTAAGTCTAAATAATATTGCAATTATTTTTTAAATAACGAAATAAATATATGATATGAAACAATTTGTATTAAAATATAAAACAAATATTTATATTTTGATAGGTTTGGAGCTAGCGGCTACAAAATTCAACACAAATAATCACTATATAGTGCCACAGTGCAATACATAATGACTGTATAATTAATTATTCTATAAACGACAGTTCGGTGTTTATAAAATTAATTTACTAAGCACTAAATTGAATTGCTTTATGATCTGGGATTCAAAATAAAGCCACTTTTTTAGGGTCTTTTCTGTTATATCCCCGCATTTACAAACAATTTTCTAAAACAATTTTCTATTCTCAAACAATTTTCTATAGAATGAGGATTTATTGGGAATGTCCAAATAACTACTTATAACTACTCCATAACATATAAGGAAGGAAGTTTCCAGTTTTTGTTGATATTAGATAAGGGTTATTGCAAACGCGTAACTTTACTATTCGACTCACGCCTAATATTTTTGCAGACAACGTCGTTGTTTTACATTTTACTGTTAAATGTTGAATGCAGGTAAACATACTGTGACTAAATAGGTTAGGTTAGAACCTTTTAGGTATTTTTTTATTATTATTTTTAGTTCTGCCCGATTAATCCTCATTCTATAGACGATAGTTTGTAAATGCGGTTATATAACAGAAAAGACCCCTTTTTTACTGTATCAGTTAATTAGGCTGTAGATACGGCATTGAAAATTGTATCATGATAATTAGTATTTCTTTGTATTAACTCATTTCGACTTGGGAAGCTTAGATTAATTATACATAAAAGGTATTTATTTTTGTATCGCTAGTTAATTTTTTAGCAAAAATTTTGGGTCGTCAAATACACCGGTATGTCCACTAAGTCACTCCTTCGGTTTAGAAGATTCACGGAAATATCTTACAGTAATTATAATAATAAGCTGTATTTATGTAGTTATTTTCAAAGTTAGTTACTTGGCGTTTACAATTTTATGAAACGAAAATTTAACAATTTTACGCCGATTTCTAAAACCATAAAACATATATTATTTTTACAAAATAGATATATAAATGAAGATGTACAAAAAATGTATCAATTTTTATCTGAGGTATTTAAAATATAATTTCCCACTTCATTGCTAAGAAAGCAATTTTCCCCTGCTAAGTCAAAATAACGTAACTGCCAAAATTATCGATTTTGAGTTAATTTTTGAACTTAAGGTTTTTCGCAACGAGGAATCCGAAAAACTAAACCAAAACATCGTACCTTCTACCGCTTCGGAGATAATGGGGTCTGATGTTACTGTAACTACGTTCTAAACCACATTTTTTTAAGGCACAAGACAGTAACTACAAGTAATAAGCCAAAGAGCAGTAAGTAGATACTTTGTTTAGGCTTAAAAATAATAACGCTTATTGCAATATGCAAAACAACAGTATCTGTGTTTCTGATTTTTTTTCTTGGTTTTACATTACTACAATTACAGTAAGTAAAATATTTTAATAAAGGAATAGATTTTTGTATGAAAGAAGGTTTTATTTTGATTATATAGTAAAAAAGTATAGTTATAATGCTGGGAAATTTTTTTTTATATGTTTATTAAAGTTTAGGAACACCTTTGTTTATCTCAGAAACACACTTGGTGCAATTATTACAGTTTTTTTTGTTTACTAGAGCAGAACAATTGGTGAAATTAGTTTGTATTAACATCTACATTTGTCACACCTTTTTTGAAAATATTTTCGAGTTACGATGATATTTGGCATATGTTGTCATGCAGATAAAATTTAATATCTTCTTTTATTAAAATACAAAAATGTATAAAGTAAGCTTTAATATATTTTATAAAGATATAGGCCTATTCACAAATTAAATAATAGCTGTATGCAAACATTTAAGGATAGTTAATCTAGTTAATTTAAAAATTACGTAACAACTACATATTAGTTATTTTTATTAAAAAAGATAAAATATTTTGTGTTTCAGTAGTAATTTTTTTAAATAGCAAATAATTATAAATGTGTTAATTGAATTTGCTATACATGTATTTATAAATAATTAAATTACTGTACTGTTTAATATCTACCTCTTCTCAAAAAAATGTTACCGTTATTTTAACTTCTTACTGTTTATTATGTATACATTTATATTAAGATTTAAAAAAGATAACACAAAAAGATGACAGTTAATTGTGTTTTAATTTAAATAAAAAATAACAACAATGAAAACATTTGTGAATAGAAACAGATATTTCTTAAACTTCATTTCTCTGATCATTTCAAACGCAGATCCTTAAATGATAAGTACTATAATATAAATATAAACTTATCTTCAAATAATGTATATTTTGTATAGACTGTATAGGCTGTATGTTCGGTGTTATAATTTTTAATATATATTTAATGATTATTATTATTTCAATGATAATTTCAACGTATTTATGTATGTGTATACGTTAAAAGTATACAATGTATCCCCAATAAAAAATAAATATTTTATTCTGAGGTTTTAATATTTAATTGTTAGTAAAACTATAATATTTCAAATAAATAAATAATAAAAAAAGCCTTTGACCGTAATAAAAAACTAAACTTTGTAAATGCATACACATTGCTTACTCTAACATAAGTATCCCATTTATAAAATAATAATTATTAGTTTTATAAGTAAAATATTTTATAAAATTTAAGTAAAAATCCATACTTAAATAACACTAAAGAAGTTTATAGGATAAAAGTAAAACAATAAACAATACTTACTAAAAATTTATTGAGACCAACGAAAAATGCCTACTTAAAGCTACTTCGTCAAAAAATATTCATATTTTGTTGTAATTTTCTGTTTTAAAAATCAACATACAATAAAACTAGCTGTGTTTAAAAATGGATACGCTACCATACTAATAAAAGTGAATGAAAAGTATATGCATTTATTTGTATTTGTTTTTTAAAACTTTTTTACCATCGGTTTTCCCGAATATAATTTACATTATTAGGAACTTTAAATTAAATAAAGTTTTAAATGCTGGTTAATTATTTATTATTAATAATTACTTACGTTTTTTGAAGATTGAAAAATTGTAAAACACAAATTTCACTTCTTCGTAAGTACAGCGGAGTATGAGTAAACACGCACAGTGTTTAAAATAATAATGTTTAAAATTACAGTAAGTGTGTATCCTTTATTTAAAAATACTTTTTAGTATTCACTTAACAACCACTGATATATTTTAACTTGGTATATTTAATAATATATAACTGCACTACCAACACAAACCACTTCCAACAAAGACTCAACGCACCGCATTAAAAATTATTTCTGTGTTGAGCGACACTTACTAATCTTACACAAACAAAAACATTAAAATACCAACATTTTCTACTATTTATTTTGCTGTAAATTTTATACAAATCGGGGTATTGTTAGCAACATCTGAACCCCAGCAAAACCTCTGCCTTGACTGCGATCGTAGTTCACCTTTCCCTCACGAGAGTGCTCTAACCTCTACACATGCGTTCTACGTAAAATCAATTAAAGTATTTGTTTCCAATGTACAGTTAACTCCGTCACAGCATGCATTTATTTTTTATAATTTTCACAAATTATCAGTTTGTTTTAATTTCTGTTGCATGTAGAACAAGTCTATTGGATCAAATAAATATGGCTTTAGTGTAATTACAAACATGTACATTAGATTCATGTACACTATTGATTTTGAACAATGGTTGATTTATATAGTAAAATAACAGGTATTTAATACATTTTATTTCTAAAATAGAGCTTCTAATTTCAATAGTATATATATGCTACAAAGACTGTAATTGTATTTAGTCAACATTGTTAAGATCCGCTTTTGTAATTTCCATGTAACAAGGACTATTATTATTTATTATTTTTAATGTTAGCTTACAATAATGGGTGAATATTGAGTTAAATATTTACAATATGTAAAGTAAACTTAAATAAATTATGTTCTGTATTAGGTAAGGTTGCCAGTAGAAGTACTGGCAATGTAACGACGACAGATCCGCAGATGAAAGGAAGAATAAAGACAAATATAATTATCCAGGAATAATAACGATGGTTAATTGAGCATTAATTTAAATTATGTTTAACAGGTGGTAGGACAAATGGCATAAGGACGAGATAGGTTGATGGGAAAGTAAGTTAATTTCTAAGCTTAGGAGGCGATTTGAGAGAAGTGTATATGACATTTAAGTATATTAAACACTTCCATATAATGGCTGTCGCAGGATGTGAGTGGGGAAACACCAGGAGGTATGTGTAAGCAACACACTTTTCAAAATTTTAAGACTATAGACACAGAAGATATTTAACCTACAGTTAATTTAAAGTTTCAGTTGACAGCCACGCTGAACAAATAATTCTTAATCAGTACTTCGATAAATGAAGCTACTTTATGCATACTTAAATAAAAGAACTGAAGGAAAAAGCATACTTGAATCTACAAAAATATAAACTCAAAAGAGGATTTTAATTATAAATAACCCGAGCAGAGAATTTTATGGCTCTTTGTACAAGAATCACATAAAAACAATATCAAACAAAATGCATTTAAGGAACTTAGTTTTAGAAAGCTCAACAACAAATTTGGGATGGGATACGTGAAGCGATTAGTTTGGATGTTATACTTTGATTAGACTTTTATATTTTAAAAAAACAGTTACTTTTTATGGTGTTATGAACAATGACTCCTCAAAGATTATTTTTAAAACAAGCGTCCACATTTATGTTTAACAAAAAATGTGATATTAAAAACTGTCATTACGTTAGAAAATAGATCAGTATTATTTACAAATCAAGTTATAAATGTATATGAAATTATGTGTTCTTTAAAACAAAAAGTGGATATAAAGTTTAGAATGGTCATGGCTGTTGGCGTTTAACAAATGGTGAATAATGTTTGCCCTCTCTTTAGTAATGTCAATATTGTTAAACATACTATTTTTCTTATTGTGATACCACCACCCATTTTTACAATTTGGCTGCCAACTTTACAATTTATACCTAATGAAAACCAATAATTTTTTATTAGGTTTCCAGAAGCTGTGTCCTTTTCAGATTGTCAAGTTCTGTTTATACAAACTAAACTGTTTTCGTATAATTTGCTCTAGATACTATTTTATTATTATTATTTTTTAAATATTAATGGGGGTTGGAGATAAAATCTGAGTGCATGGCAGTGCGCCAGTCCAAGTCCAGGAAAGTATGCAATTATTGTATCTTTACTTAAACCAATTCGCTCGGGTTTTTCACCTTCTTATCTCTGCTTCGTCTTAGATATACATTTGAATTGTGTAAACTTAAGTAGCTTAGGGTACTGTAAGACATCGTCGTTCAATATGAAGCCTCTTCAAATAGGAAGACTGTCATATTTGGACTTTTGTTACTGACTGACAGAAGATCAACATTATAAAGTACTTACCGTATTGGCAAAAGCTAGCTATTATAATTTTAATAAAGGGAAAAGTAAGCTTTTTTATTTTCTCAAAATTATTCGATTTTATTTAGTTATTTGTAGTGGCGACACCAGGCAACCTGTAATGAGGAGCTAACCTAACCTATCTTCAATAGTAATATTCCTTCTTTTTTTGCATTGCATTCATATTAGAATTTTACGCAAGAAACATAAATGATTGCACAAGCAAAAAGTAAAACTAATTTTAATTCCTCACTATACAATATAATGAAGCTTTTTATTCATACCAGGACGGGAAAAAAATAATTAAATCAGAAAAGAAATGTCAACTGACGCAATTTTCCAGTTACGGGACGTATGACAGGAATAAATGCTCTTTTAGTTAGGAACTCAATACCGACCAACCCGCGGCAAAGTTTAAACTAGTTTTAATCGAACATATATGTGGAATGAATTAATGTTTTCGAATATTTTTTTTTAGAAATGTTTACATTTCTTATTAATTTCTACTTAAAATTGAATTACGTCTTGCCTTCAATACAGCGTTTCTCGACAAGAAATAGCACCTTTGTAAAACATAAAAAATGTTCAAGAAGCAAAAATAAAAACAACAAAACAATATAAAGTAATGAAATTAAAAAGTATTTAATTAAAATTTAAAAACTTAAGTGGTACATTTTTAATGACAAATAAAAACTATTAATTGCTTGTGCTACAATAAAATGTAAAAACAATTTTGTTTAATAATTCATCTAAACTTACTAATTTAGTTACTTTACTTCTAATACTGTAAAAATATATTCAACATTGCCACAGCATAAATATGTAGTTAAAGTTTAGGTACAACTTCAAATTCAGAGTAGACTATTGTATGCGCTAAACACAAATGACATTAAAAAATCCCACGATGATAAAGCCAAAATTATATATAAAAACAAAACAAATAAACAGAACTTAACCGTTAAAAAGGCCCAATCAATCTTCTAAAAAGTCAGCCTATCAGAGTAGTGGCCAACTATTTTCTTTATTTAGTCCAAACCCTCCCTTAGTCCCACTTCATGAGCGACACTTCAATTTTATTAGTATTGCTTAACAGATGACCGGTTTATGAACGAGGAACATGTCTAGACCCAATCCCATTCAGTCTCCCTTTCTCCTCACGCGCGTAACTCCTCAGTACGTTGATATGATGGCTTATTTTATAGTGGTTCTGGAACTTGGGAATGTGTCACGGTTAGATTCTGTTTTGCATAGACAATATTGTTTAAAAGATACTTGCATTATTTGTTAATTCCATTTTATTGGATTTAAGTGGTTTGTTTCCAGTTGATAATCTGAAACCGGTGGTTAAAATTTATCAACAATATTCTATATAGTTCTACTTACATCTGCTCCTCCAAATATTTGTTTATTGCATTACGGCCGTTTCGACTCAATCATGGTCACATGCGTTTTATCGGTACATACACTATTATAACACACTAGCTGACCCGATCCGGCTTTGCACGGACAGACAAATCAAAATTAAATAAGGGGATTTTTAGTAACTTTAAAACCC
The DNA here is from genome assembly GCA_018207615.1 of Philaenus spumarius. Classification (NCBI taxonomy): domain Eukaryota; kingdom Metazoa; phylum Arthropoda; class Insecta; order Hemiptera; family Aphrophoridae; genus Philaenus; species Philaenus spumarius. The sequence continues at coordinate 31,897 of JAGFPH010010399.1, read as the reverse complement.
CCAAACCCCCCTAAAATTTCAAATTTTATAAAAACCTTTCTTAGCGAACACCTAGAGCCCTAGAGGAAGCTACATACCAAATTTCATTCCAATCCGTTCGGTGGTTTTTTTAAATAAATTTGACCACCCAACCCCCACCCCTTAAAATTTCGAATTTTTTAAAACCTTTCTTAGCGAGCACCTAGGGCAATAGAGGAAGCTATATACCAAATTGCATTTCAATCCGTTCGGTGTTTTTTTTTTTTTAGTAACTTTGACCCCTCCCCAAACCTAGCTAAAATTTCGAAATTTTGCATACCCTTTCTTAGTGAGCACCTATGGCCCTAGAGGAAGCTACATACCAAATTTCATTCCAATCCGTTCGGTAGTTTTGAAGAAATCGTGATTTAATAACTTTGATCCCCCCCAAACCCCCTTAAATTTCTATTTTTTTTAAACCCTTTCTTAGCGAGCGCCTATGGCCCTAGAGGAAGCTACATACCAAATTTCACTCCAATCCGTTAGATAGTTTTGAAGAAAACGTGATTTAATAACTTTGATCCCCCCAAAACCCCCCTAAAATTTATATTTATTTCAAACCCTTTCTTAGGAAGCACCTATGGCCCTAGACGAAGCTACATACCAAATTTCATTTCAATCCGTTCTGTAGTTATTGAGAAATCGTGATGAGTGAGTGAGTGAGTGGTATTTCACTTTTATATAATAAATATATAGATCTAAAACACATTACGGATTTGACAAACATTTTTGAACACTAACACATTTACACACACTTCATTACGCGACTGTATCTGGCTATGATTGTGAACTCTACTGACCAGGTATTATGTAATTCGTCCTCTGTTTCTAATCTCAATAGAAGATCGAATAATACATTTGACTGGACATTTTGCTTATCGTTTAGAATATCTGCAGACTTATTCTTTCCGTATGTGTGTATTTTGTATCGCTCTTGTACATCAATATATTTACCTTTATGACAGAATTGCAAAACTTCCATATTCGTATGTATGTCTTTGTAAGTGTGGCCGCAATCTACCAAGTGTTCTGCGAAAGTTGATTTTATTGTTGCGTTTGTTTCTTTAGAATTGGGGATGTTCTTTAAATCTCTTTTGGAAAGTTCTTCCCGTTTGGCCAATATAACATTTGTTACAATCACTACAATTTAGTTTGTAAATTCCGCTTTTTGTGTAATTGTTGGCGTTTGTTGGTTTCGGTTTTGGTAATATGCCTAGGCTATTTTGTCTGTCCTATAAGCTATATTTATTCCGTGGTCATTCCAAATATTTCGGGCTATTTTATCAATATGTTGATTAAATGGTACTGCTGTTTAATTTGTTAGTTTTTACAGGTTTGGTTTTTGTGGATATTTTTTCTCTTGTTTTCTAATTATGTTGTCAATAAGTTCAGCGTCATAACCATTGTAAACGGCCATGTGTTTCAAAATCTGCGTTTCATCGTATTTGTCACTCGTACTCATACGAATGTTGAAAATTCTATTTACATAACAATTAAAAGCCGCCATTTTATGTTGTATAGGATGATACGATACATGATCCATCTGTGTCGGTTCTCTATAGATTTTGAAACTATATTCTGATGAACTATTTATTACAATATTTTGAATTTATTTCACTGTTAATCTCGATTTCCTATCTGAATTTTGGGCGTTTGTTGTTTAAGTAATTATTAAAAATGTGTATTTGTCTTTCACTTCCCAAGAAAGGCAAATCGCTTCGTCATACCTATAATAATAAATTATTTTCTTGTAGTGTGGATTACCGCTATTCATGATATGTTCTGTTTCAATGTAATTTAAAAATATTTCTGCTAGTATGCTTGATAACGGTGATCTGCTCCTTCTATATGTTTTCCTAGTTATGTAGGGGTTTTTCAATTACATCATGTGTTTCTTTTACTGGAACATTACTATAAAAATTTACTATGTCGAAGGGAAAAAACGGATTGATGGTTTTATATCAATCTCATATATTTTTCGTGTTAAGTCTCTCGCATTTTCCAAGCTATAACTTGTATTTAACTTTGACATTCTTTGTAGTGTGCCGTCTAAGTATTTCGACAATTTAAAAGTAGGTGCGCTTGTAAGGGGTCTTATTGGTAGGTCCTTTTTGTGGATCTTCGATAGTGATTTTAGGTTTGGTGCTGATGACCTTATAATTTTTAGGAACTTTTTGTTTCATTCACCAATTTTATAACTACAAGCTGTTTTGTTTTTATTAATTTCGACATTAATGCTCGGTGTGGGATCTTGGTTTATTATGGTGATATTATTATCTCTAAAAAATTTCAATGTTTTTTCTATGTGTTCAGTCTTATTCATGATAACAACAGTGCTACCTTTATCTGCTTTTGTGACGATTGCGTCATTTAATTGCAATTTAGAGTTTAATTTTGAGGCTGTACTAATTTCTTTATTTGTATTAGGGAGCTCTGTGTTATGAGTTAATATTTCATTTGGTGATAAGACATCTGGTTAGGTTTGCCCGGGGCAACTGCCTGGATTGCACACTCAATACCAATTTGCAATGCACAATTGTTTGGAGGAGCAGACGTAAGTAGAACAATATATTATTATTAAAAAGCTCTCCAGTAAGGTGAAGAATATTAAAATAACAATATTCACCTGTTACATTTTGTTTTATCAGGTGATTTGTTATAAGGAGGATGCATAATGCGTAAATATGTGCACAAATATATAAATAAAGTATTAAGAAATTTATTTTATATCAGAAGAAATAAGTTATTTATAATAATTGTTATAGTTATATTAGCTTTAGTTGGATTTCCCAATACAGCTCAACCGAACTGAAGGTATTTTGTAGGTTTTACCTCCCATAAAATCCTGGGCATATAGAAACATCGATATTTTACATTGGTGTTTATACTATATATAAAAAAATCTCATGTCATTTTCTTAAATAAATGTATAACATTGTTATTAGTTTAAGACAGTATCTTTACTCAGAGTTATATAAACAGTTTATTTAGTTGACACAATTTGTATTACTCAAACCAAATCTCAAACGTTAACTGTTTAAAATACAATAAACTGCAATATTTCATCATAAGAGAAATCTTATTTATTTGCTAAAAAATTTCAATACACTATTTATAGGAATATTATATTAATTTCAAACTCCTTTTCTTTTAATACAAAATTGGTAAGGCGTTTAAATTTATTGTCGTACATATGGTTTATTGGTTGGCGAAAAACGATTAAAACAACTGATGTGAAATAGCACCGTAATTTTAATACGTGAAAATATGCTCATGTGTTGAACAGATGAATATGAGAAGCAAGTAGTACGCTAAAAACTTAAAATATTTATTGTAGGACAAACAGCCAGTATCGGCTTTGTGTGATAAAAAAAATAAATAAACAAATTTGAAAAGTATGTAACAATTATCTGGATTCCTGAGTGTGTGTTTTGTTTGTATCATTTATTTACATAGTTGTATTGAAAAATTTCGTTTTATCAACAGTGTCCTGTGTGAATTCTGAAAGCTACTTTAAATCCGTTCGTACTACGCATATAGTCTTTAATTAGGGGGGGGGGGGGGGGATTCACTTTCAAATAAAAGTAAGTTTTATGGGTAGACAATTAAGGATAAAGACACTTGCAATTTACCACTGAGTGTATACATTCTGTTTTCATTTTACATTCAGCACCAGGAGACCGAGCTAAAGCTCGATTATAAGCAGAGCCTAGTTCGCTTACGTCAATAACTATTATTGCAAATTTCCGAGAACATCGTTTAGGTTAGGCCTATAACATTAAACAACTAAATAAAGGGTATGTATTTAGCAGAAGTATTCGTTGCCATGGTAACTATAAATAGATACAACATTAGGCTTACCTCTAATAAAATACAGTTTAAAAGAAAACAGATGATTATTGTAATGGCATTGAAAACATTTGCATCAGCTGTGCTTCGTTTAAAAGAAAACAGATGATTATTGTAATGACATTGAAAACATTTGCATCAGCTGTGCTTTGTATTGTTTAAAATGGACAAATTGCACTTTTTAATTTATTAAAAAGACGTAGAAAACGAATTTTCCCAGACTGGTGACCATTTCCAATCGATTTCTCGTGGCCAAAAGCCCCATATAAAATCAAAAAATCAAAAATCCTTAGACGGAGATTCCAGATCCATTTAGCAGACAGACAATTATCTCTCGCTTTAGAAGATAAGATATATTTTTTAAATACTTATTATTTTACAAATTCATATAATAAAACGTATTTAGCCTAGAACACTAAGTGCAGTGTAGATACAATTGTATTTTAAAAATATAATAAAACTTACTACCGTAAATATCAAAAATTCAAACCACATTTATTTTTAAAACTACCAATCATCATTTCAGAAAATATTTCTAATATTTTATAAAAGAAACGGTAATGGTGAATTTTCACTATAAAAAGAGAATTAGTATATAGTTACACAATACTCAAAAGTAAATACAACACGCTTTTATAAATCTCGGCAGGAAATATTTTAACAATTTACCAAATCCAAGCTATAAGTAATTTTAAAAAGTTAAAAAAAAGAAGATTTTTTCGTGAATAATTTAAATTTGTTGTTTGATATTAATATTAAGTTAGTGAATATTTGCTTAGAATACCAGCTTTTAAAGTAGTTTTATTAGTTGACAACGTAATTATTGTATATTTATTTGGAAATGTAGGACCTGTAAAGTTTATTGGCGTTGTATAGGCTTGCTATTGAATAACTATTTTATGAACTAACTTGTGTAGGCCTAATTTTAATAACTAGTTGTAGAATCTAAATTTACAGAATAACTAAATCAAACCAAACAAAAATACTCCGTCAGAGAAAAATTGCTGAAAACATAGCACTTCAGCAAAAATGGAAAATTAAAGAACTCATTAAAACATTTTGAAACACACAAATAATTTAAAAACAATAACAGTTAATTATTACATCAAAAACTATAATTCGTTATAAAATGATATATAAAACAATAATAAAGGTCCTATATAAGAACCCGTCCTTCCTACAACCAAAACAGGTAGAATACAGTGACAGTACGCGTTGTGACAATGATCCTACTACCCACAGAAACTAGTATAACGTATCCTGTATTAAATTTTTAGTGTATTTGTATGTGTATTTATGTAATTCGTAACTTATGACAACGGGAATAACATAAATTTTACTAATAAATTGTAATCTTTAAATAAGGTAAATGGGTGCATTATGGAAAACTCTCAAGTCTTAAACGTCACAAAACAATGTATTTCGAATCAAGCTGCCAGACAAATGTGTAATCTTTGAAATATCATATAATATATATAACGAGTTTCTATAATATTGTTAATACAAATATTTGTTATTAAAAACAATGAAACTATGATCTAGAATAAAGCATATCTTCATCAACTAAGTCAAACTTCGACGTATTGGTTTATCCGGGAACGAGTCAACATAACATTTTATAAAATCAAACACGGCGTACATTTAGTAGAAGGTAAAGCTGAAAGCCTCCCACCCCAGCCCTTAAGCTTCTTGCTACCCAACTTTGGAATCAGGAACGCTTTGAACTTCTAGAGTTCGGTAAGCCCTTCGGTGTTTCTATTATTTTATCTCGAAATATTGTCGCAGTGGAAATGTTTCTCGTTCTGAACAAGTTCGATGTAAACAATATTTCAGGGTAAAAAGTAATTATTTTTCATTTTATAGAATATAATTTAAAGATAGTTAACTAAAATTTTTAGCACTAGTTAGTTATTTTTGTAAAAGCGATTAATCGTGTCTGAAATACGAAAAAAAGTAAATTTTAGTAACCTTGATTCAATTAAATAACATAGAATGTTTTTAGGCTATAATACAAAGAAAATTAACATAAAATTAAAAAACTTATATTATATTAAGGATATATTGTATGCCATAAGGTAAATTTTTAATAATAAATATTTATAATCTCTTTATCTACAACTAGGGGAAACCCCTGCGTTCGGACCTTCTATACACATAATCATGTTATGTTTTGTTTAAAATAAATGTGTAGGATTAATAATAACCCAAAAGCTAAGTTGGTAAATAATGTTAAATGTTCAAATCGAATTATTTCTTATATTTTATAACAGCAGTTATAATAATGGTTAAAAGAACCAGCAAGGGTCAGGCCTACAATTTAAAATCCTAACGTAAAAGTTAGAAATACAAAAATAATTGCTTTAAAGTTTGAAATCAGATGTTAATGGAACTATTGGAACAAATGGCTATTTTATTAAATTTCATTGGTTGCTATGATAACAAATGTAAATACATGTGTTGGTTTATCAATGTAGGCCTAGCCTAAGAATTTTTTCCTTATAAATTTACCAATATTCAAATAAAATATGTTTTTATCGACATGAATTATAGCCTATGTTAAGGATAGTGTAGCTTTTTATTAGTAAAACTATTTTTTCAATCGGGTCAGTAGTTCCAGGTATTACCCCCTACATAAAAACAAACAAACAATAACAAAAAAATATTACGTCTATATAATATTAGTATAGATGTATCCTTATTATTTGAAACAATTTAATTCAATTCTGGAAATATTTTCCCACTTGGGCATTTCACTTTCACTTTAAAGAAAAAGGAAAACCTTGATGACTAACAAAGAGTACAGATTTCAATTTATTTTATTTTTTAATTATTGTTTTTTTTTTTTTTTTTTGGTAAGAAGACGTTTTACAGTTTTTAAGATGTCAGCAGTATACTTTACTTATACGTTGTTGCTACTATGAGTCGTAGATCAAACATTTTTATTCGCAAATTGTCATAGGCAAGAAGAGCTATTGCAGTGAATTTTATGATGACACCTAACCTATGGTCGGGAGTTAATTAGAATCAATTATTATAACCAGGAAACGCTCTGGGGTGTAATACGAAATTGTACATGCATGTATGTGTTCGCAAACTAACTGCCACGTTTTACGTCCGATTTGGTCCACATTCCGTACACACGTTGGTTTTCAAATTTGCCTGAATTTTCGTGTCAGAATGAAACTGTTGTGGTATTTTATATTATATACATATATATATACATATATAATATATTGGATATTATCCTGCAAATTATTTCATACGACCTTATAGCTACTCTGGTTCCATACAAAATGTATCAATATATAAAATACCATAAAAGTACCCTTTTAAAATCTAATTCTAGTCATCGGTGCATTTACTGATCCGAGATCGACGGCTGGGATACACTCTGAGAGCAAAGCGAAGCAGTCCATAATCCTCTGCCGCAAGGTCGAGTTGAAAAGCAAAGCGTGAGCCGGGGCCCGAAGCTGAGTTTGCAAATAAATCCTAATAATATATTTCATAACGTAGGCAGCTATTCAAAGCAATGGCGACTAAACCAATTAATTTAGCAAATAGTTAGTTGAAACCCTCATACATATAATCTTAATTTTGGAACTTCGCTCAACTCACGGCAGCGGTTCAGATGCGTTATAAATTATTTAAATTTAATTAGTCTGAAAGAATGAGTTTGATTCAATTGTGTTTGATATTCATTATGATTTATATTATTTATTGTCTTTCTCGCTCTCATACAATCCATAGATAACGTTACTTTAAAGTTACAATCAAATGTATTTTATATAAATATGGAACTATGGCATTAAACACTGTAAACAAAAAGCGGTGTCAAAAAGTATTGCTGTAGTGCATAGAAAGAATAAAAATCACCTTTTAAAAAAGGTCTCATAGGATCTTATTCAGTATAGTGTTTCCGTTAAAGCATGTAAGTACCTCTAACAGAACTAGATATTCTAAACTTTTGCTGCAGTAGGCCTACTTAGTTGTTTATCGATGTATGTAGAGGCTTGCATAATACATGGGTAACTATGTCAATTACAATAGTGATACTATTCACCGGTAATCTGAAAATCTACTGTGTCAGACAAACGCGGTTTCTTGTAATAGTTCTGTTAAGTTATTTTATTTAGAACAATCCCGAACAATACTGTTACTGTCAAGTATTGGAGTGTAAATATTTTTACTAAAAACCTGTAATTCATATGATATTAGACAAATACGGTATTCCAAAGTCATAAAAGAAATTCATACGAACAAATTTGACTTAAAGGGAACAGAACAACAAATTGGATTTCAACGAATCTGCAAAACAAGGAGTTGTAAACTTTGGATCTGAAAGAATAAAAGAATCTGATCAAATCTCTGGAAGAAATCCCAAACAAGGATCTCGGGAAACAAAACTGACCTAGTTGTACAAGTTTTATAGCGACAACAGTAAAAGGGCAGAACACGGCATGTCGGTCTGTCTACCTGGGCGGGAAATATACGACGTGTAGCTTATAGAACTTGATTAATTCTGTGATTCACTTCGCAGCCGGCGCTATAAATAAAGTTTAATAAACAAAGAGTAGATACGGCCATTGCACGATTCTTGTAGTACTTTAATCTTAGATAAATAGAAAGGCGAGACATAAATTTTAAGTTAATTCTTAAAATACTTTGATTAAGTGTAGTGTTGTATTGTCATAAACAAGTTGTAAAATTATGATACCATCAATATTGACTATGTTACTGATGGCGTCACCACAAAGAAATGTATTCAGCTAATAACATAGTAATTAAAACGTTGATTTAAAAGTTTTTTTTTGCCTATAATTTGTTATTTAAAAAAAAAAAGTTTGCAAGGGTGATTTTACATGTTTTATACAAATATATATTTAAAACGCATTTTATTTGCAATTATTTTGTTAAACTCAAAAGCAGTTAGATTCAATTGTTTTTTCAACCGACGCCGACGTATGTCAAAGATTACGGAATCAGGGCCAAACGTGTTAAATCCTCATAGCATGGAAAATAAAAAAATAATTGGAAATGTATAACTTTTTCAATAAGCTTTTTCTATCGTTTTGCTTCAACATTTTGGTTTTTGTTTTTTTCCAAAACCGTTTAGTTTGTTCGATTAGTTAAGCAACGTAAAATCTGTAAACAAATAAATCGTTGTTATGAACTTTATTTATTTGCTCTTCTAAAGCATTTAATTCATTAGTTTTGGTCTATCGACTGCTTTCTGTTATTTTATTCTTTCTAGTATTTTTTTACTGTACATTCTTTGCATGGTAATGATGACATTATTAGGGCATAAAATTACATAGATAATAACCTCTAAATATCGGAAAACAAAACATGATTAAAATAATAAATACATATAAACTAACCCCTAATAAATCATTGGATTACTAAACGAAATTTTGTATGTGACCCTAAAAAGTTTAAATGGTTTGTTTTATATTTTCGTTTATATTTGCTTCCGTTGTTGTTAATAATGAATAATTTTTTATAGTTTTCTTGGAATTAATTTTTAATAAGAGTAATTATTTATATTTATATTTAACATAAATACTGGTCTTCACAAAATATCGAATGAACGTCCAGAGTTCGTTGATTTTTCAATGATATACTATAAATGCACACCAAGATTTTCAGTGCTTTTATTACGTTGTTTTGTCACTTGTACCAGATGCACCGTACATATTTTATAGATTTCAATAATATGTTTACTAATTCCCGAATAAAAATACCCATTTATTTTGTTTTTATTTTGAAATAATTTATTATCTTAAACGTCAACACCCTATTTATAACTTAGTTTTGTAAAAATAAAATTGTTATTCAAATATTACTAATATTATAGTTCTTTTGTATAATAATGTATGCTTTTATACTCTTTGAATTTGTACATAATAATTATTAGTTTTTTACCAAAGTAACTTGGTAAAGAGATGTCTACAGTTAATTTTGTCTAGCAGCTAACTGCTTGCAAAAGGAGAGGCTCAAAAGTGATCTATCATAGATCGCTAGTTGGAATCACAGTTTTTGTGAAATCAGGTTTTTCTCAACATCCTAACAATCTTGTAAAGTTTCGCTGTTATAATGATTACCATCTTAATAATGTGTGGCTATTATTGCATAAAATAACGGTAACTGTTCCAAGTGCTGCATTTCCACATATAAGAGGAATAAAATTATTATTTTGTATTTACATTAATCGTCGGGCATTCCGATAGTTGCATCAAATTGTTACAATATTTTTTCTTTTATATGTTTTCTTGAAGTTTTTATATGTTAACTGATTTTTGTATGAATAATCCGACACTCTTTGAATAAAAAATGAGTGCGTTTCATAAAAAAATATATTTGTTTCAGTGGAGATTAAGTTATGTTCAGACAATGATAACTGAAGACAATGTTTACATTAAATATAAATAACAAACTAAACAAAATCACTTACTTTAATCTAATGGTTACAAATTGCTTTTAAATTGTAACCTACATTTCTTATACCTTAAAATATACTAAATTGTATCAATATAAATCTTATTCCATTTAATTAATCATAGACTTTTAACTATTGAAATCAATGTAATCAGTATAATTTTTTTTTTTTGTAAATCTTATAAGACAATTAGTACAACTCTTACTCATTATTCCATTAAAATACCATGTAGCTCAAAACTTTTTATAGCATTATCTACAAATTGGCCTACATAGTTTAAAACGAAAATACAATTAAAAAAGTTTAAACGTCAATTCAAACCAAAACAAGTTATGGGTACCGAATGAAAGATGGAAAACAAAATAAGACATGTAAACCTACACAAAACTCCTAACACAATTGACCTACTTGTCAAAGTTTTACTGAGGCAATAGTAGAAGCAGGGCAGCCAACATCAGTAAACAAGTTAACACCGTTGCAATGCTGCCAACGTCTTCTTAGTAAACAAGTTAGCACCCTAGCTGAACAGGAGTCAAATCAAGTTACAAACTTAGTTAGAAGTTACTGGTTGCGTGTCCTTGATAAGGTAGGATTATACAATGTTACATAGGATCTATCTGTTGCTCATATTCATATATTACAAGTCTCTCAACTAGAAATGATGATGTTAAGGTTTGCTTAACTGCAAACAATAAACAATATACTTATTTGTTTGTTATTTAGAGTGTATATACAATGGGTAGGTGATCTTTAGGCATTACAATTACATATCAATCAAATTGGGTTGGTCCTAAAAGTGAAAATCATGCACGTAGTGTAGGAGAAGTGAGATTTTATATCACAGTAAATTCTTCCACAGTAAACAGGAAAACGTAAAACATAAAGTAGGAAACAATATTTAGCAGTTCACAAGCTTCAACTGTATTTATCTGTACTCTGATTTATAGTAATAAAGTTAAACGGATAGCGTCTTATATTAATTTATCCTTTTTCAAACTGTAACTACTTTTGCATGTTTTAAAATACAATTATTTATTTGTAAAAAAAGAAGATAAGATTCACTGCTCAATGACATATATTTAAAAAAATAACCATTTACAGTTACAAATAAATAAATGTTTTTAAAATTATTGAAATTACATTGTAATCATATAAATAACAAAAATATATATATACAAGTAATAGGTATGTGTCTAAAGTGACTTAAAAAAAGTAATACAATATTACTGGTAACAATGGTAGATCAAAGAAAGAGGAACTTAAACTTAAATTTTAAGTGAAAAAATCTGTTATACTATGTGTGACGTCAAAGCGCCATTACAGAAATTCCATTATATAAACATTTTATTTTACAAAGATTGTGCAATATAGCTTTTTCCAAGTTTTTACTATGTAGATTACTGGGTGAATAAATTGAACGAGCTCGGTACCAAATTAAACTAAAACGGATAAAATTTTGTTAACTAAAAGTTAATTTTTTTTTACAAATTTGTATTTCCTTCATTTTATAGGTTTACATTTTTTCAATGATTTATATACATAATACATTAATGGATCTTAAATTTGTTTCATTCTTTGATGAAGATTTATACTCAATGGACCTTCAAAGTTTATTACATATGGTCTACTAACTTATTAATAACAAAGCACATACAAATTAGAAATGTAGTTGTCTTATCCTATGTCAGTGGTTGGACAGTGATTTAAGGATTGAAATTCAAGTTCAAGAATTGGCTGAGGCAGACAAACAAAGTTATGGTTTTATTAGTGTTCAAATCTTCTTGAAACTATTCAGTAAAACAAAAACGATTTTGTTTATAAGATTTAATGACGAACATCTCTTGGAGTTAAAATTTTGTTCTCTACGTCAAAAATTATTTGAAGTATCGAAACATTTTGTATGTTGCCTTAATTACTGGGGAAGCAAGGAAGAACCAACTGAGTTATTTTTTAAAATTATTATTTTAATAAAAATATACCTGATTGCATTAATAATAAAAATAAATCTAATGTTACAATTATCCACGTCAAAATATAAACTGACCGTCTTATCTTCCTTTTCATTGTTTGGGTTACTTGATTTTGGAGAGTATATAATTTTCCTCGAAAGAAATAAGGAATAGTTATTTGGCGAATCTAATACAACAGCCACACCATCTGGAGTTAAATGGTATATTTAAATAATATTCACTATGCAAAATATATATGAAATCTTTAAAAAATACAAAAAATGATATATTACAAATAAAATATAAACATTAGTAGTATAACATTTTTCCCACGAAGATAATTAAGATTTATATGTTTGATTACTTTCTTTACCTAATTATTTTGAAACTTTACAGATATTTTAATGAAGGTACCACACATTTTCTGTGAAAATGTAAACTATCTAATGTTTAAAGAAACAAAATTAAGGCTAAAAGAATACAACCTAATTTAATTAGCTATACAATATTTAATACTTTATGGTAGGGTAATTAAACTTAATAGTAACTTAACTAAACTGAGTACAAATCTACGGTGCAGAGAATTGTTAAGAGAAACCCATTTACATTTTATAAAAGACACCTAAGTCCATAATCTACTTGATCATGATCCTGGAAGAAGAGTGGAATTATGTTCCTGCTTCGTTGTGTTTCACCAGTCTGATCCCGATTGTTTATTAAATACAGCAATGTCGTTATAATAGGCCTTATTGAAATTATTACAACACCAATAGCTCTCACACTTTAACAGATTCTTCTTAAATTAAAAGGAATTATGGTATGGCCTTCTGTCGATAATATTGGCACTTTGTCTTAGTCTGACATTTCAGACATTAAGACTGGAAATAGGTACTCATAGGTTTTAAATCAACACCTAATTCCCTATTTTTCAGTCCCGTAAATAATCTACTAAGCAATTTTCCAGCAAGATAGTGTTGCATCTCAAGAAGTAATAAGCAACAACGTACATGGGAGTTGGACTTGTAGTGGAAATTATTTTCAGATTGGCACACCTGTCTCCAGATTTAACTTTGTTTTATTTATGGGGTTACTCAAAGGAGCAAGTGTCTACATATACCTAGTTCCACCAATGATGCGAATTTGAGAAGATCTTTTAAAACACCGAATTTATTTTCAGGATTATTCTAGTAATTTGTTAAACACGTTGTTATCAGTGCATCTTTGTGGACAGCTTTATATTTTATTCAGTTAGTTTTATAATCAGGTTTGGTACATTTATTAAAAAATCAATAAAGTTTCAAAACGTAAACTATGTTGCTTGTTGCAGGAATGAACAAGTAAATGAAAATCAAAATCGTATACCTTTTCGTGGAAGACACTGAATACGTATAGTATCAACAGTACAAAAAGGATCGGAGGATATGTTTTTACCTGGTGCCAGACAATATAAAAAAACAGGATGTAAGCAAAATACAGGCGCCTTTTTATTTTAGTTGGTGTGGTATTCATTTCATATTTCAAATTCATTTCATATTCGAGAAAGTGTGTGCTTGTTCGTGCGAGTACGTACGTGTACGTAAGAGAGATTCTAGTATTGTTTCTTCACCCAAAAAATACTGCTATAATATTAAATGTACTTATTGTGAAATATTTAATAGAGTTAAAATGTTGATAGACACGAAAAGCATAAAGATAAACGATCGACACATACCTAGGTTTTTTTTTACAAATTTATACAATGTGTCTACGTATACTGTATGTGATTGCACACAATCTAAGGCAAGTAAGTTCTAGTAAAACTATGGTATTTTGGGTTATACAATAAGGCAGCTTATTTTTTCATGCTGTCGATAATAAAATATATACCTTAAAAATTTGGTTATATATTTCGAATTAGTCAGTTGATTATGAAAATTTTAAAATGTTAAATACTTTAAACACTACTTTTAAGAGAATTTTAAGAAATTATTTTTATTAAAAATATGAAATAATATGTAAGTCTGTAAATATAAGACTTATTTTTAATAAAATAAAGTTTTCTGTACTCACCAATTTTAAAGCACCAGTTTCACTGTACTACTCTGAAATCTAAGAAAAACAGCAATGGTTAATAACTTGCAAATCCAGTTTTAATAAATGGACAAAGTCTTTTATAGTTACTTTTAGTTCAACTATAAGGTTTACAGTTTTATACAAAAATAATTTTACACAGTAATTACAAAACAATAAAGTACACAATAATTTAATATTACACAGTAAAATAAAATTAATATTTAAAGTTCTCTTGATTAGTTACAATATTTAAATTTGTTAAGAAGTTTTTAAATTAATACTTTATGGAAATCCGATTATAAATGTTTAATAATTGAATATATAGATTTAGGTAGAATGATTTAGTTATTTTATATTAAATTCTTATTTCCGATGGATAATAAATTGTATAGTTAGTGGTACACTATTTTAAGATGAAAAAGACTGACCATCCTTGAAATCAACTTTTATTTCCAACCAGGCAAACATTTGTAATCTTAACCCTAAAGCAAACCAAAGGCCTTGAGTTAATGAGTCTGGTGGTTAACCTCTCATATACAATAATACTAAGGGCGAGAACTCATGCAATAGGACAAATTGATATATTTGTTTCTACATATAAAAATATCATATCCAAATATTTGACAAAATAGTTTTAGAATGCCATGACCAGATGGAATAAAGACCTACGTATCATTAGATTAAAATGCAATATCGATTGCATATTGTCTTGCAATTGTGAATTGAAAAAAAATACAAATTAGTATAAGTAGATTTGTAAGAACGTGAATAATAAATAACATTAATTTTTAGTGTAAACTCTTCACACAATAATAAATTCTTTTAACAACGCAAAATTACAAATAAAGCTGGATTCAAAATACACGCAAATATATTTCTATAACATTTATAAAATCTTTCATAAAAAAAGTAAGCAATAATATCGTTTTAACACAGGATTAGATTTTCCAATACATTTCTAACAAAAGAAAATCCAAATAGTTTACCAACTTTGTATTGAATTCAAAATGTAAATAACTCCGCCAAAGATGAACAGCCAAAGTTATTTAGAGCCTCCGCATTGAAGAAAACTTTTGCAAACTCGAGTGAGTTCCAAAGTACGTTAAAAACTTTTTGAAAGTTCAAACTCACTGAAACGTGTACTCTCTCTAGTCACACCTTGAGTCAAACTTCTAAGCACAAATACATTTCTTCAGGTATCCTTTTGCGTAATTGGAATTTGTAACTATTACGACAGTATAAATGTCACGGTATCAGTTTGAGAACTTATTTCTAAAATTAAAGTTACGTGTAAGCACGTGTTTGAAATTCAAAGAAACTTCAAACTGTAAGTTTCGTTGACTTTTTTTTGGAAATATTTAAATCCCTGATTTATATATTATCGTTTTCAATGTTTCCAAATTATTATTCGAATCACATTCCTTGATGTTAACCCGCTACAAAGATAACTTCAGAAAGTAAACATTTAAGTCCTTCTTTGTTTATTTTAAATGACTTCACATAGTACTCATGTTTGGGGATGTTAAAAAGGTTTTGGGTTTTTAACCTACTAAAGAAATACAGGATGTAACTGACATCCCGTGGATTATTTCTAACGAGCGAAATAATTATTTCAAATGAAACCCCGATATTTCCCACGAAAAATTGTATTGAAAAAGTTCCAATTCCCAAAAGGTGGGGAGTTTTTTTATATTTTAAACGTAAGAAAAATTAGATTTTTGAATAATTTCACAAGTCTTAAAAAGTTAAAACAACTTTTAAAACGTTCATCATAATGCTAAGTGACATTGTTTTTTTTAGTTTGAATAACAAACTAAATAATTTTACTCTCAATGACTCAAAATTGTAATTAAATTAGCTAATGCTGTCTAAAAATGGTAAAATGTAAGATTTTTATGAATATCCGTTTTTTTTTTTTATTATTTCAAAAGGCAAAGTACGGTAAGTTACTTATAACGAAATAAATACCTTATAAAGTACAATTTTGAATCCCCATCTGTTTTAAAATAGAGTTTCAAAACCAAATTAACGTTTTGAATATTTACTTTTAAGAATCAAATTAAAAACACTAGAATACATGTTAAAATTCACTAATTTTATTTATTTCTTTTTTTTTATCAAAGCATAACTAACCATTGCTGTTGAGGTTTCAAACTAAAAATACACAGAATGTTGAAATAATTTCCTGTTGTATTATTGTTTTCGGAAACCTGAGATCCGATTGTATAAAAAAGGTGTATTAACGTTTAGTAAAATTGTCATTTCTGAGAGTAGGTCAGTTCAGTAGTAATTAAAACTACAAAATTAACAGTTTTTAATATTTACAGTCTTCATCCTGTAATATGATGACGTTAGTCAAAACGTTTTTATTGTACGTGTTTATTATCAGTCGACCTTTAAGGAGAAGAATATATTTTGCATTCAAATTTTTAATTTCTTGAAAAAACAACACCACTTTACTCCCTAAATAAGCATTTGGGGAACTGGGAATTAAAAAAAAAATAGGCAACTTAGAGGCTTAATTTTGTGCGTGATCCTATTTGTTTGTATTTTTAATACTATTAAAAGTGTAGTCAAAAAATATTGATTTTTTTAAATATACATTTTGTTTAGTTCAGATAACATTTGATTTAATGTATATAATTAAATGTATTATAATAACTTACACAATTCATTGTTATATTTAAGATATATTCTCAAATATATACAATTTTACATCAACAGTCAATTATTAATACATGTTATAATAAATATATTTGATTAAATCAAGAAAATAATGAATAAATACTGTATCTACAAAAGTTTACCTATAAAGATAATAACTTCTTTGATAAAAACTGTAGTTGCTATCTTCATTCTGCTGTTTAATATTAAACAATTTGTAATTTAAAAACATCAAACGCATCAAATTATTTTTAAAACTATATTTACAAATAATTTACAAAAGTTGCTTATTTAGGTTTTATGAATTCAGTTTATAATAGGTTAATCAAAGCCCACGAGGTATGTTTTTACAGATTTATGTTTACAGATTTTCAATTTACTAAGATATTCCAACATTGCAACGGTTTTTCTCTTTGCAAATAAAAATGAAATAAAGTACCTTGAATAGCAGCTTGTAAAATTAAACCAACCGTTCAGCAATTCCATTTAAATGCCACAACTGAGAAACTTAAATGTCAATTTTCAAAGCCACAATATCAGTTAGTTTTGAGTTCCGTTTAAAGTAATAGTGGTGGTTCAGAAATCGAATATTGCTCCTTTAAGTACTGGAGGTTAGCTATTTAAACCACACTTTCAATTAAATACAGATTATGTAATTGACTATTTTTGGGAGTTTTACAGTTTAGTGTGAACAAAGCAGGTTTATAAATAGGAAATTACTATAAAACGGTATGACGTTACAATCGAAATAATGGCAGATTAAAAAAAGATATGGTACATTTTTGCACAATATTGCATCGTTTTCCAATGCATTTCAATACAAATTTTACAAGTAAAGAATTCGTTTATATTCCATATATCTATTTTCCTTATGAAATTGGTGAAAATAAATCAATATTATAACGGTATCCACAATAAAAGGGTTGTCTTTACATCAAATAGGGCCTGTGCAACGATTTTAGGCTAATTCATATTCAAGTTTAATAAAGTTCAATTCGGTGCTATGGTGTTATTTAAAATCTCTGACTCTATCCAAAATTAAAGTAAGAGATTAAATTATCTCTCCTATTCGTCTTATTGTATTGTGCAAGACACCTCAGGTTTGTTCTAGACATGAAGTGCTCCGGGAAATGAACTTTGACGGATTTGAATAGATGGATCTCACGTAACTAAACTGTATATTCTTGCACCCTTGGGTGCAAACTTTAGTTTTAGCTGAGACTGTACATTAAGTTGAGTTAATGTATTGCACTTTATGTGGTAAAATTGGTAAGCATAGGCTAAACATCTGCGATAGTGCCTTAAGCGTAATAAAGAAGAACATACACAATTCAGTTTATGAAATTTCCATCGAAATAGCTTCTAAATTGAATTCGTAGTATCTTTGTTTTGAAATTACTTTTGTAATATACTTTTTCAGTACCTACAGTTGCATGTTTAAAGACATTTATAACTATGAATTACGTTTATATATTGTACGTTGACATATTGTACCATAAATCTAAAAATAAAAACTAATTTATTATGCCAGCTTATTAACAGCTTACCATATTATTAGCAGCTGGATATGGTTTCATTAAATAATAAAAATCACCACAAAAATCAATAATTTAAAATTGTATTACTTAGTACTATTTAACGATAGTGTATGTTTCAAACGTTTTGAATCCAACTGGTTTGTATCTACGAATCTGTTTCATGAGCTATGGCGATTGGGTTCGATTGGAAAAAATAAAATCAAAGTGAAATGTTATATTATATGATATTATAAACACATTTCGTAAATCAAGATATAAATATTAAAAGTTTCTAAATTACATCCATGCTAGTTCCTTCACTTAAACATATACAGCCGTTTTATAAATATAGAGATTGTAGATCAGAAAGCTTGCGTTATACATTATGAGGTATAAATACGCACAATTGTTGAATTGGCAAGTTTTGAATACTTAACTATATTTGGGACATACGGTAAAAAGAATTACACGATGCAAGTGGTTTGAAGTACGTGGGGGATTTGAAATGCGCTGCTATTCTTGGGTTTCTACAAGATCTGCCTCCCTTGGGGGTTTGCGGCCAAAATTCTGCAAACCAGGAGACCACAGGGTGACTTCAGGAAGCAGAGTAGGACAAATTATTTGAATTTGTAATTATTGCACTGTTAATGCATTTCGTGACAGATAGAAAGTTTAAATGCAAGTAAATTTAATATTATGAACTTAAACAGTTAAGACTTGAGAAAATTTCAATTTTAAACATAAAGTTGACTGAGTTATTTTGAAAGTTTTAAAAGATATGTATGACATTTAAAATATACGTTGAATATATTGAGGTTGATATTTTTTAACATAAAATAAACATAGTAAAATTTTGTAATTTAAATAATTTGTATATAATAAGAGTAATAAAACCTCTTATTGTAATATATTAAACGAGTTGCTTATATTTGGCCCTCGTCTCATTACATAATGTAATTTATTTAAAATATAATAAATTGAATCACGATGCATTAATTAGCAAACATATTGTATAATCATTATTTTTATTTGCAATTCTATAAATGATTGGATAATAATCCAGATGATGTTTTAAACTAATCTCTCCCAAAAACTAAAATCTATAATTAATTTTTTGTCAGTTGAATTATGTTTAATTATCATATATTATGGACTAAAATGTCAGAAAACTTATAACATTTTCAATTTAAAACGATAATTAAAACTATGTGAAAACCTTCTAATCAGTCAATAGTATTATATGTAAATACGAAGTGTTTGGTCTTATGTTGTTGCAGAAAATACTAAAATTTTTAAATAATTTTAAAGAAACTTAAGTCCTGTAAATAGTTTCAAGAAATTATATTTGTTCATTCAACATATTTGCCAATTTAAAACACTTGAAGCGGTTGATTAATGTTTTTTAGCAACGGTAAAATATTCGGCCATATTATTCTTTTTAACTTTAATATTTTGATTTGGGTTATTTCAAGAATTAGCTTACAGTAAGTGTGTTTTCACAATAATTTTAAGATCGAATGCTTAATAATTAATTAATTCTATTAAGGTCGATTCACACACATCAGTCCCGTCGCAGGTCAGTCATATCAGTAACGTCTTAGTTATAAAACATATTCTTAGATCGATTTCCTGTTATGCCAACTACACTCATTTGGGTCAGTTCCGATGCAGTTCCGTCAATCTTGCTTCAGGCGTCCGTCAGCCACATTTTAGATTTCTTCAAACCGATATTTTTTAATATTGTTCGGACCCCTGACGTACGAGCCTAACGATATTTTACAGTCTTCTACTACGCAATTACGAAATTATCAAGACGATTAACTACAATTTAAAAATCCTTTTGGAAAAGTATTTGATTTTATGACTGTTTCAATTTTATTTAAATACTGTTAACTTAATTAAATTGTTTTACAGTAATATAATTAAGTTAAAACTATATGCCTATATATAAAAAATAACAGGTATAGATTATAAAAAATAACAAATAGTTATAAATACCGAAATTCTGTATTTTGTAAAAATATTACAATTAATTTTAACATTACCCTTATAAGCCCCTAGTTAAAGTAAGTTTGTATTAATAACTTTATAGTAAATTAAATAAATAGGTTAATAAATAAATAAACTTTAGATTATTAATTAATTTAAATTTGTTTCATACATAATTGTTTATCATAAATAATTGTATCTAATTATATATAATTTTATATAATCATTTTATATTATAAATAAATAAATATTATATTTAATAATAAGTAAATAGTAAAATTACTAATTACATTCACATACATCAAACTGCACTTGACTGTGACTATACTAGACTGAACTGTGACTGGACTGAGACTTAACTGTGACTGAACTGACTGAATTGTGACGTGTCTGATATGACTGACCTGCTGCGGGACTGAACTCTCACGTGACTGATGTGTGAGGCGACCTTTAAAGTGTTTATTATTATTAACTACGTAAACTGAAGACAAAATAATGTATAATTCCTATTTATTATATCCTAATAATAAATTTCTTGTGTAAAGATAAGGTTGTATGCGGGCAAACCACTAAAATTTTAAACACATATTTTTACATATTATGTAAAAAAAATGCTGAAATACTTTTATTAGGCTAGCTATCTAAATGTATACAATAAACAAAATAATATTGTCCCCTCCCTCTATCTCTCGCTCCCTTTATACGGTTTTAATCTATTGAACAAAGGAATCCAGCCTTGAAATGCTCCAGGGAGTGAACTTTGAAGGATTTGAATAGATCGATCTCTTGTAACTAAGCATATTCTTCTACCTTTGGCTCTTCTTAAGTTTGGTTTTAACCTTACTGCTTTTAACACAATGTTAATATTAATGAAATTCATTACATATTCTATCAGATTATCAATATTTATATTGAAAGAAACTATAGAAAATTATAAACGGTCAATGTGTCTAATAAAATCTGCTCTTATACTATAGAAGCTGCTTATCGTTTATTGTAGATCCTGTCTGTAGTTATTCATAGATCTTGCTGACATTCCTAACACAAAATATACGACAGGACTGCGTGATGTAGAGAAATAATTCTATTTTTAAAGTTTGCAAAAGAAACAGATCTGAATTTTACGTAAAATTCTAACATGTTAAACTACAATTAATTATGGTGTACACAAGGGAAAAGCTTGGATTCTTTCACTTGCTCACCACATTTCGTAATTTATTATGATAATAGTTCAAAACATTTTACAGAAGTTAATTGCCATACCAATTATTACCAATTTTATAATTATTTAAATTTAACGTAGAACAGTCATTCTACCTTCAAACTGACATTAATTAAGGCAGAACATTTCGGGGTAGATTGTATATATATCATATGATATAATTATATTATATATTAGATTTTTAACGAAAACATATTCTATACAAGTAAAGTTAACTTACTTTTTTCCCGTTTCGAGAATTCCTTCTTTTACCCAATCAATGACGCGTTTCTGAGATTTACTCTAACATTAGAATGATATCTCTCTACCCAGTTAGTCAATACGTTTTCTGTTTAAACACACAAAGACTTAAACACATATATTAATTTTAAGAAGTAGAGTGAGCCTCGTATGCTGGTCGAAGGACGACAGTCGTCTCAGGGTTGTGTAACCATACCACTATATGATTACACGAAATCGATTTTATCTCTCATGCTGATTTCCATGTCATAAACAATATGTAGCCTAATCAACTACGATTCGAAAATGCAACTAATATATGTGTCAAGTATGTGGTTTATAGAAGAGAACTATTTTATTAGTATTTCACCTATTATTGTAGTAGGCTAATTTTCTTGAAAAATAAAGACTTTTTTTTAATTTAATTTAATACATTTTATTTTATGGAACGTTATTCTTTACAAATGAAATAATATTGAAAACAGTTTAATCAAATGTTTTATTAAGGATTATATAGACCAGTTTAAAATCATTTTGTCTTATACTACCGCAACGATCACTTATGAGTTTATAATTACATATAACTGCTATACAATCACTCGAGCTTTGATAACATATTTTTAAATTAGGAAAAATTATAGACTACACAATATGTTTAAACAGATTCTACGAAGAGGCATTTGATACACTAAGATCGGTTTTACAACAACATACAGTAGTTTCAACAGTCCCTATTCATTCCATTGACCTAGGATTAAAACATATCTGGGATTAAATAATATTGTATAACTAATTAAACAACCACATCAAATACTTCTAACAAATTTGCATAGGATAATGTACTTTTTTTCGAAATTAATAAAAACAGAATGCAGGATTTTATTGTATTTGTATGTAGCAATTGAAACAATCCCAGTTTAAATTAAGTAAAAAGGTTTAATAATATGAGTTACAATAAATAGTGTTGTTTGTAAATTTTGCTTGCGAAATTGTACCCTTTGTAAACGCAAAGCCTATGTAAATCCCAGTTATAAACAACTTAACTTAAGATTCGTATGCTAATTGCAATACTTTGTTATTTTGAAATGAACTGGTATTTAAAAAATGACGCACATTAACCCTAGAACTGTTCGCTCTGACGTGTTTCCGAAGTCAAGCCATTTCGGTGCGTGTGCAAGCATATTTTCAAAAATTCGCCAAATATAGTAATTATAAATCAATCCAAAAGTGTTCCATATCTTTTTTGTAGAGAAAAGTTCAAAGAATTTATATATGCCAGGAAAGAAATATTATAAATTTTACAAATTTACTAGCTCAATAAACAAAAAATGTTCAGTAACGAAAGGAAAAACATCAACTTAGGCCTACATAAAAAGTAGTAAACTTTTTTTGTAATTTTTTTCATAAATGTAAAAAAGTTTCGTAATATAGTTCTGAATAGAACTCTATAAAAATATTTATCCATTTATAATTTCTTATTTTGAAAACACCAGTTTTTATGTTCTTACCACACAAACTTGGCCTAGTTTAAATAGTAATTTAGGAATATATCCTTTGCCCGAAAATTCAATATTATTATAAGAAATTACAGAGAATAAACCAAATGATTGAACTGTATACTTGTAAATTATTATTTCATAAAAGTATTTGACTTAGTTTTACATGAATCACAAAATGAGTTGAAACAATTGAAACCTTCCGCGGATAAACGGAGTACAAAAGCGTGGGGAAAAGGCTTGCTTAGCGATCTCATCCGACTGTTTGAATTCTTCGAAAGTGTGTCCTTTCCACTGTTGTTTGAATAACATCTAATTCAGTAAAGTTTAGTTTACTTTACAACAAACGAAATATCAAAGTTTTCCCTACAAAATGGTATAAAAGTATAAATACTAACTTAAAGAATTATAGGCGTTATCTCGATTACAAAATGCCCTGTTTCATTGGTTAATTAATCCAGTTGCAAGGGTTTACTGAAACGTTAATATCTTTGAAACTATTCGAGTGACGTCTGATTGGAAGGCAGTTTTAGAAAGTTAAAATCTTGATGTATCCAATGGTGTCTTTATATTATTGGTCAAAATAGTTCTATCGAGCGCCATTGACCTTTAGAGTGTGACAAGAAGTGACCAAGTAGAGTATAATTTCTTTGTGTTTCACGCGCGTGGTAATACGTTTACAGAAAACTAAAAGTTTAAAACGATGATAACGTATGTAAATATATGTTTCATAAAAAAAATGTAAATACAAAAGTTTAAGTTTAAATCATTTCCTTTCCAACGGTTTTTGTTTTATTGCGATTGGATTATGTTGAGTGGTTGAAATATTCAATACAATGTATAATTGTTAATTGATTAGTGCGAGAACTACGCCAAGCGCTGAGACTGCTCAATTAAGCAGTTTAACATCTATCGGGTTAAAAGCAGTTCTACTGAAACATGCATAGGCTATATAACAAATTTGTTTTGAATATTCAACACATTCTACATACGTAAATCTTCTTATTTGCTCAACTGATTGCTGTGCAATATTAGCAACTACAGAAACATTTTCTATTAGAGTTTTGTAGGTTATTACATGATATGGAAATGTATTATATTTAAATATATAAAACAAAAATTATTTTTAATAACTCTTGCTTTCATAGTAAAAAGCAAAATAGTTTTAACGAATATCTCGACATTAGTATTCAATGTTTAAATTAAACAGTTTCTTTCTTTTTGCCATATTTAATTTTAAATTATTGTAACAAATTAAAAATAAACTGGATAATTTAAGCGAGTTTGGCATTCTAAGGGTCACATATTGTACCATCAACTGACAAGAAAGTTTGATAAATAATCACTCTGTACCAATACGTCATACTCTCAATAAACAATCCAACTAACCAAATATAATAGCATTGCGGAAATTAATTACACATCGGTGTTTGCAGTTGCTCCCAAACTCAGAATTCTCATACACTGCCAGAATAGAATCAGTATTGTAATTTTTTACAATGACTTATATCAGTTTTAGTCAATCTGTATAGTCTTATGCCGATTGTTTTCAGATACAACATGCAATATATTTGCAAAAATTAGTGGTTCTGGGGTTTTGATATACATTTGCAGGAATATTATATTGAAGACTGCGCATTAAACATTCTGATGGGGGTTTATAAAACCATGCTTTTATTTAATTGTAAAGATGAAGTTTATCCTTGTATAAAGCCAAATACGATAATTACGATAGCAATGATGTCAATGTTTATTGAAAACAATTTATGTTTATGCAATAAATTGTATATTGGACAAACCGGCAGAAAATTCAAGGATAGATTTAAAGAACATCTACCTAATTAACGGTACCACTAACTGGCACATACTTTCTCACGAACATATTTAAATTACTAAACAGATTCACTGTGACTTGTAGGGTGGGGTAGGAGAGTTTTTTTTTTATTTAAGTTGGAGATTAACTAATCAATATTATTATTATTATCTAGAGAGAAAACTATTCGATCGATTTCGAACAAGTTTGCACCAAACACGTCAATTAGGTCTTTATAGATGCACGTAAAAAGGTTTTGAAATTTTTTGAAAAACAACCCCCTTTAAGGCCAAAAAACCCCCAAAAATCAGTTATTATTATTATTATTGTTATTACCTAAACGAGAATTTTTAGAAAGATGCGGGTTTTTGCATATGGTAGGGCACATTAAAGGCTACAAATGAGCCAAATTTTATCAAAATCGTTAGAGCCGTTTTTTTTATAAAAAAGTAATAACTGATTTTTTGGGGTTTTTTTGGCCAAAAAGGGGGTTGTTTTTCAAACATTTTCAAAACCTTTTTTCGTGCATCTATACAGGCCTACTGGACATGTCTGGTGCAAATTTGGTTGAAATCGATCGAATAGTTTTCTCTCTAGCTTTGTGTATACTTTTATTAAAGTTGGAGATTAAATAATAATTATTATTATTATTATCTAGAGAGAAAACTATTTGATCGATTTCGAACAAATGTGTACCAAACACGTTAGTTAGGTCTTTATAGATGCACGTAAAAAGGTTTTAAAAAATTTTGAAAAACAAACCCCTTTATGGCCAAAAAACCCCCAAAAATTAGTTATTGTTATTATTATCACCTAAACGAGAATTTATAGAAAGATGCGTATTTTTGCATATGGTAGGGCACATTAATGTATAGAAATAAACTAAATTTTATCAAAATCGTTAAAATCGTTTTTTATAAAAAAATACTGATTTTTGGGGGTTGTTTGGCCAAAAATGGGGTTGTTTTTCAACATTTTTCAAAACCCTTTTTCGTGCATCTATACAGGCCTACTGGACATGTCTGGTTCAAATTTGGTTGAAATCGATCGAATAGTTTTCTCTCTAGCTTTGTATACATACAGACATACATACAGACATACAGGCAGACATTTTGTAAAAACCACTTTTTTGGACTCAGGGGGTCCCAAAACGGATATTTCCACAAAAATATCAACATCGATTTTTTTGCGATCACTATACTTTCTCTATACTATATATAGTATAGTGAGAAAGTAAAAGACATTGCACATAACAATTCAAAATATTGTTATACACCTAACATTGTGCTATATTGTGCTGCACACCTAATTGACAATGATCACAGCTACGACAATTTGTCAGTGAATTTAATCCCTTTGCATTTATGTAAAAAAGGTCGCCTAATGAATGCATTGGAAGAATTTTATATTTACCAAGCTAATTTGCACCAGAGTAGCTTAGTCCTAAATGAAAAATTATATTTTTAATCGAATAGCCTGTATAACAACGCAATTGCTACCTGTAGGCCTATAAATAGTATTGACGACAGAGATAACGGATGTAATCTCTCAGTCGACCAGTGACCTCAGTCGACAAATTGTTTAAACTTTGTTTAGTGAAATAGGCTATTTCAGTATTGCACAGGCTGTTGAATATACAGACAACATTTGTGATTTGTTTGACATACTTTGAAGTTTTAACACAGATTTCTTGGTTAAATCTTTTTAACTTTTGTTTACAAATAGTAAATTTCGCTAAATTATAATATATAGCCTATATAATCTTATTATATTTTTATAAAAGTTATTTTTTTGTGTTACGGGGATAACCTGAATACGTTTCAGATATTGGAAGAGCTTGACAGGTTCGCAAATGAAGATGCCGTAGGACAGCTCGATGTAGTATTTATTACTAGGCCAGCGACCATTCGATGATGGTGACGAAACTGACTGCGATTCAGGCGAAGGAAATTGTAACGACCCAGACCGCCTTGGTTTTCGACAATTACAGGCTCCTGCCGAACTGGTAATCAATAAAGACCCAGACATCCTTAGTGACAAAGGTATGTCCGATTTTCTTTCTGTTGTTTCCTGTATTCATTTGAGCCATCTGCTGTTGATTTATGTATGGATAATCCTTCAAAAAATATTGAAGAAACAATGTATGATAATCTTAACATGCAAAGAAGGAAAAGAAATTGTAGAGATAATCGTGCTTATGTTTTACCAAAAAAGAGTAAAACATTACAAAATAGTGATAATAAAGAGAAAAAAATGCCTGTTTGTAAAAGGTATACTCTCGATATAAAATGGACAGATGGTAGTTTACAAAACCATACATTTACAAATTAATTTGTAACTCCTCTCCCCCAAGTTGTAACAAGTTTAGGAGATGGTAGCGAGCCAATAGATTTTTTTACACTCTTTTTTGATGAAGAACTTGTTGAAGAAATAGTTAAATGTACAGTGAAGTACGCAGCAGGGAAAAACTTTTTTTTTCCATCAACATTATCAATAGAGGAAATGTACTGTTTTTTGGGAGTACGTATTCTAAGCGGATATGTTCCATTGCCCAGGAGGCGAATGTATTGGGAACAATCTGACGACTGTCATAATGAACTAGTAGCAAACTCTATTAGACGAAACAGATTTGAAGACATTTTTAGATATTTTCATGTCGTAGACAATGACAATTTAGTAAATAATGATAAAATGGTTAAGGTTAGGCCATTGTGTGACGTTCTAAATGAAAAATTTATTTTGTATGCGAACATGGAAAAAGATTTGTGTATAGACGAATCTATGATACCCTATTTTGGACGCCATGGTTGCAAACAGCATATAAAGGGTAAACCAATTCGTTTTGGTTTTAAAGCTTAGGGAAAAAGAGGCACGTATGATGTAAAAATTGTCAAAATAAAAAAAACAAGGAATAACGGCCATAAGATGGAGTTATAATAATGTTGTAACAATTCTATCCAGCGAACATGGAGTAGAACCAATGAGGAGTGCAAAACGTTATTCGGCAGAAGAAAAGAAAAAGATTTTGATTCCACAACCTAATGCAATCCATCAATATAATCAGTTCATGGGTGGAGTCGATCAACTAGATGGTAATATTTCAGCCTACCGAATTTCAATTAGAGGAAAGAAATGGTATATTCCTATTATAATATGGTTGATTGATTTCTCCATAAATAATGCCTATCAACTCTCAAGACCATACAATAAGTCGTTAGATATGCTTGGTTTTCGTCGCAATCTAGCAAGAACAATACTTACAGTATATGGTACCCCTCGAATTTTATCAGGGCCATCGAAGTCACAGGATAGAAAAACAGCAAATGCAGTGAAGCAAAGCAGTGGTCACTTCATTGTTCCAAAACAGCCGAGGCGAAGATGTGCTCATTGTACAAACAAAACCACAAAACTCTGCCAGAGATGTAAAGTACCACTTCACGATAAATGTTTTATTGAGTACCATAAATAGTTCTAGCTGATGTAAATATTGTAAAAATATATTTTTCCAATAAATATTAATTTTTTTGATGAAATATGCTCACGTTATTTCAGTTTTACCTATTATTATTAACAATATCATATCAATAAGTATTAGTATGAATTGCAGCATATTTGCCCAAGGGGTCGTTTTTGACCCATGGCCCCAGGGGCCTATCGGTTTAAAAAATAAATAAATTTGCGCTATATTCATTCTATTAGAAGTATTTGTGTACAAAAAATCATATAAAATATCAAAATGTTTTAAAAAAGTAGGTATATATATTTATATTAATATTATAAATATACATTATTTAGTTGTTAAACTATTGCAACTGGAGACATAAAAAAAAAACATACGCGTTGAACATAGAACCTCCTTCTTTTTTGAAGTCGGCAAAAATAAACAATTTATGTCTTTCAAAATCGAAAGTAAAATATTTTTTGTTTATATTCCTCGCTATCTAGGTTTACTACTGTGTAGAGATTAATTTGTATGACTTTATTAGTATCTGATAAAATTGACAGTAAAATAGAGAGACAAAACAGTTATCCTAAAATTCTAAGTTTATTTTAAATGTTTTACTCTTACCTATGGTTCTAAGTTATCTTGTATTTCTGTAGTATAGCTAAGATGATAAATATGGAAATATGTAGTACCATAACTGCCAAATACAGCTTCTGCGTAACAATTTGAAAATTTTACGGATTACTTCTAGATAATTACATACTTCATTTGGTTATAAGTATAACATAAAGTAACTTATTAAACTTCGTTAAGATGATAAATACATCAAATTTATCGCTAATTTTATTTTACAATTTAGGTTTATTTAAAATAATAAAAATACTGATATGCAGTGTTCAGTTTGGACAGGTTATCCTAATTTCTTTTAACTTTCTAACAAAATAGAATTTATAAAAGCACACCTTTAAGGGATAATGCTCCTTTAATAAAACAATAAAAAGGAGTATTCAAATCCAACCAGAAATTATATTGTTTGCGGTTGTTTATTTCCATCAACTCTAGTTAAATTAATATGAGTTAAAGCTTTTTAAACTCGAGACAACATTTTTCTCGTAGTTTACGGCCAAGACTTCGTTTATTGCTGCAATTTGTTTCGCAAGAGCAGAGACGATCAATATTATAACAGCATGGTCTGGCGTCAATACAAACATGAGACTGTGGACATTTTATAGTTAATGTGTAGTTTATAACTATGACGTAATAAGTATACATTTTCAGCAAACAAAATGGCTGCTTGAGAGAACCGTCAGTGCTTCGCACGCTAATCACTTGCTCGCTTCGCTCTTATAATTATGAGCGTAATAACATAACTTGTTTATTATCACACAAAATATTTCTCAATGTTATCTGACTGAAATTTTTGTTATTTGTTTAACTAGGTTAATTTAGTAGTAAAAGCATTTTCACTTATTATGGAAAATGCTTAGTTGAGATAACAAATTTTTTTTTTGTAATTTAATAAATTTACGATTCACCTAATTTAAATTATAACCACATAGTGGAGAAGTTTATAATCATAATAATAATTATCATAAGTTATTTATAAATTTAAAATTGAATTTTAAAAATATGAAAATTGGCTGCAGAATTAATTAATACTGATTTAAATGTTATTTATTAAGATCTAGTCAATTTGTGAATTCACTAAAACACAGCAAATCAGTCTTCTTATTTTCTTTTTGAACAACAAAATTATTTAATTGTACATTATTATTTAATATAATCTTTATAGACTAATAAAAATGTCAGTAATATTTGTGTACATCAGTTTTGATTGGTATTGTGTTATCTAATAATCTTCTACATAAACTTTAACTGAGTTTTCCTATTGCAAAACCCATCCATTCAGCCAAATATCACGAACCAATTTAACTACTAGTTTTCGAAGAGCATCATACAAGTTTTAAGAAGAGGTTTTTATACAAACCAAAATTATGTGCAACTTTTGTGTAAATCTCTGCTCTGTATGACTATTACTTTTGGGTTATAGCGATTTAAAAGTTGTCTCTACCGAAGTTTAAATACATTGTTTGATACATTTTTAAACACGATTAAAACAATTTGATACAGATAGTGGGAAGTATCAAACTTGTAGGAACATTAAGTTCCCTTTATACCCATATTTTAGTTTAAACTTGTTTTCCCCCGAAATGTATACTTTTAGAGTTACATCTTTACAACTAAAAGTAATTTTAATTACAGAGAAATGAAAGAGTGTGGCAAAACTATTTGATTGGTGGTCATCCAGAAAACTTTGATTTACTGCCAATTAACTCTACTATACTTTGTAGTTAATGATTTGCTTTCAAAAGGGAATACTATATTTATAATATCTTTTCAACCAGATTAACTTACAAATACTCTACAATATAGAAATGTTTATATTTTGACAGAGTTAAAAACGTTACTTTCGTTATAAAAACAACTTTCGATCATAGTAGACGTAACGTATTCGGGACTTACAACAGCACATAAAACAAGATTTAAACTAAACACAAACACTTCCTCAAGGGAATAAAACATCAATCGTTACTCACGAACGTTCTCTAATAAAACTAAAAGCACGATTATAAACAGTTTTGTTGTTATTTTGTTATAGCGTCTAGAAATAGTTTTACTGTTGTCAAACAACCTTGGTAATTTAGTTTGAGTATCACAATAGAAGACATTCAAGACCCCTACACAGAACTCTAAACATTCCATAGTATTTATACATAGGCCTACTGGTAGGTGACTATACAAAAGAGCTTTATACAAGCTAATTGTGAACCTAGTATAGTCGTATACGGAATAAAAATAAACGTTTATTTTTAACATAGGTGTAGGGTAATTCACGACGTCGAGGCTAACTTGTAAATATTAATAAGGTAAATGTATATGTACAATGAATAGATTTAGGTTAAACAGGATTTGTGACTTAGGTCTAATCTTAAACAAAAAATCGGCTAAAGTTTATTTCAGAATATCTGGCGGTATTGCATAAACAAAACATCTGAAGTTCTAACTTACAGTCTCTAGTCACAGTATGTTTACCAGCATTGAACATTCAATAGTACAATGTGCTTAGGTTGGCAGCACTACTCTGTTAAAACAAATGTCAGGTACCCCCGTATGTCAAATTTACACCCAAAAATCCAATGATTTCGAAAGAAGAGTTAGGTTTTAGTA
>JAGFPH010010398.1:24768-39510 GCA_018207615.1 Philaenus spumarius | reverse complement strand
TAAACAAAATATTCACCCTTTCATTATTCAATGTGAGTCTGCTCTTTTTGCAATAATAAAAGGGTGAATATTTTGTTTAATTTGGTGGATGCAACAAGTAAGCATTTAAGGCAAGAGTTTTCATATTTTGTTCCTAGCTGTGTGTCATACATAATTATGATGTGCTTTCAACATAGGTTGAAGCAATTCTTTCTTCTACACTGAATTATTTAATAACGTAAGAACATTTGCTTAAGCTAATAGTTGCCAAAAACCATTGCAACATTTGAAATAAGCCAAATGTTCTTTCCTAATAAACAAATGTGTTGAGGCACGTTCACTCAGATAAGATCCACTCAGGAACTTTATATAAAACAGTTTTTTTAAGTGAACTGTTGGTGAAGATGAACATAAATAGTTGTACTGTCATCATTTAATGCTTCATAATTAATTGTCTTTCTTATACTATTCCCTTTTGAAGATTTCGCCCCTATTTAACCGACATATTGGTATTTTCTGTTCGCCATCTTGAACTTCTTGGATCAGCTTCAGTAATTTGCAAACTTCGAAAATGATACTTCGGCATTAATTTGAAACTAGAGGAGGCATCAGATGGTGAATTTATTTAGATAATTTACCATTTAAGACAGATTATTGTAAATAAAGGCTTTAGAAGCAAAACCGATGTTATGTGTTAATTTCATTTTATTTGATTATATTAGTTTTAAAAGCATGTTTTATGGGTGTGGATCAGCTGGATTCCTTCTGTAAAGTGGTTGCTTTTCCCAACAGCTATTTCTTAGCATCATAATATGGAGTGATATTAAGTAGCCACCAGATTAAAACTACTTAAATATAAAAAAAATGTATATAGAGTTTTACTTTTTTTGTACCTTTACTTTTATATTTTTGTCTTGGCGATTTCAGTTAAAAGTAAACAGCACAATAATATTGCAAACTTTATAATTTTGACTTATATGGAACACTTTATAAACTAAAACAAAGTACCATTATACTTTTTACTACTTTTACCTCACATTTCGTCTAAACTGTTTTAACAACCTTTATTAGGCAGTAGCTTATGGAAAAAGCAACTTTCTGGAGTTCCAGCTCGCTGCCATTTTGAAACGGTAGACACAATATGTACTGCAAACAATTGGGGTAATCTTGGCATTCATTATACAAACGTATAGCCAAGAATACATACATTCAAATCCAGCTTTATTTTTCAATGCGTTTAAACGCAATCTCATAGAATCGATTTTTTTAAATACTAGTTGGATGTCAATTTAAACGGTTCTATAGACGAAACCAATGTAGGCCTACTATTAAAGTGTTTTTCCTACATCTTAAATATTATTATTTTACTGAAGTTGCAAGTATTTGTTAACAGATTTTTGAAGGTTAGTTTTATTTATATGAAAAATCAAAAGAGACTCACATTGAATAAATTTATAAGGCGATATTTAATTTTGCTATATCATACATGGTTTTTTATTTAAAATATTCTGTTTAATTAGGTGCATGCAATAAGTAAGCATTCAAATTAAGAGTTGTCCTATTTTTTTCTTAGTTGTGTGTCATACAATATGAAGGGCTTTCATTGTATAGCTTTTCTTCTATACTAAATTATTTATAACGTAAAAACTTTTGCTTAAGCTAGCCATTAATAGTTGAAAACCACTTGTCACAATTGGAAATAATCAAAACGTTTAAAACGCGGCATTTTCTACCCTTTAGGTTTCTCTCAGGAACTTTATATAAGACTGTTTCTAAGTAAAGGTTTTTTTAACAAACTGCTTTATACGAACTTAAAAACTTTAAAAATAAAGTAAACATAAAACACGACAAGTTCTGCTGAGGGAGTTTATGTGATACTGGACTTGACAACTCTGGGTTAGAATTTTATTTTTACATATTTCTATGTACAAAATTAAAATAAGATAAACAATAAACATTTAAAGCACGGCGAGCTCTGACCGCTAAGTTCTGCAGGTGGAGTATATACAGGCTGTTGATTAAGTCTGGAACCGGTTTAATATTTCGTATATAAGGAAAATTTGAAGATAGATGTGATTGAGGAACCTACTCTGTGTAAAAATACTATTTTATTAAGATATCAAAAAATCTATCCGCCATCTTGGATCCGCCATTTTGAATGTAACTTTGTTTTTTTAAATAGGAAGGCGGTCATGTGATACATCATTTCGATGTAGAATTTCAAGAAAAAACCAACGGTGAAATTTGCACATCCATATTTTTAACCGATTAAAAATGGCAACCAAAAAACAACTAAATCGCGTTTTCCGATTTTGCCCCATTTTGCTGTACTATTTTTGTTTTAATATTAATTATTATTCTTTTTGTATTCAGAATTAAATAAGCTTTCAAACGATATGCCACCCAACGATAATTGGGAGTATTCAACATTTTTGAGTTACAGCCATTTTGATTTTTTCAACATTGATTTCAAGTGGTTCAACCGAATAATGTTGTGTATCATATCGTTTGAAAGCTTATTTAATTCTGAATACAAAAAGAATAATAATTAATATTAAAACAAAAATAGTACAGCAAAATGGGGCAAAATCGGAAAACGCGATTTAGTTGTTTTTTGGTTGCCATTTTTAATCGGTTAAAAATATGGATGTGCAAATTTCACCGTTGGTTTTTTCTTGAAATTCTACATCGAAATGATGTATCACATGACCGCCTTCCTATTTAAAAAAACAAAGTTACATTCAAAATGGCGGATCCAAGATGGCGGATAGATTTTTTGATATCTTAATAAAATAGTATTTTTACACAGAGTAGGTTCCTCAATCACATCTACCTTCAAATTTTCCTTATATACGAAATATTAAACCAGTTCCAGACTTAATCAACACTCTGTATAAGTGCCTACTAGACTTGCCAATTAAGCCTATTTTGTTAATAAAGTTTTTTTTTTAAATACTTCGTGGTAAAATTTTAGACTAAATGACAATTCGATTGATTTTTATTTTATTTTATGTCATATTCTCAGAACGTACGTTTGGTGCATACTTATTTAATCGAATAAAAACCAGTGTTGAGATGACCAAACTTTTATATTCTGGGTTACTAGCATATTTTAATCATTGTAAACTTTCTACCTGCTCTGAATCACTCATCCGTTTATGCATTCTAAATACAAAAGACATTGGTTAGTGAACAGAACACATTAGGCCTTCCTACAATAAATGGTCTAATGACAAAAATTTGTTTTCAATTTGTAGTTTGTTTAGGACCTGTTTTACTCTTAAGGCTCTACATGGAATAAATCACGTTTTTAAACATCCGTTGTGATGAACCTGTATTGAAGAAGAGGCACATAAATAGTTGTACTGTCATCATTTAATGCCCAACAATTAATTATCTTTCTTATAGTATTTCCTTTTAAAGATTACGCCTCTATTTAAGTCATTTTCGTATTTTTTGTTTGCCATCTAGAATTTATTTTATTTTGTAAAAGGAAACGTAGTTGTGATACCTTATTTCCACTGCAATTAAAGGAGACATTTTATTGTGCAAAGCAATTTTGATTATCTTCTACCGTTAAGATTTTGTATTTCCTTCCAAAATGACCATACAATTAGTCAATGACTAAGTTGCCATTCATTATTCATCTCAACGACATTATGGCAATAAAAAGTGTTGAAAAATTTGTGATTGCCAAATTAATGCCTTTCTATTACTGGTTTTATTAACACGAGTGATGAACATGTTAACACCTAGAGTCTTACACCTCTATACTACAGTCATTAGACTGCGAAATGGTATTAGCAAGGTGTTTCCCAAGAAAATCATTTTACCAGGAATAAACAATTTTCAACTCTTGGTTGTTGAATTCATTATTTGGTTGCACAGTTTTATTAATTGCATCAAGCTGACGAAAATTGTTTAAATGACACGAATAACAGTATAAATTTGCTGAAGATCCAGAAAAAAACTGTATGCATAATTTTAATGGTGGAGCAGACATTGTTTATTATATTGTTTAAAGTTGAACTTATAATCAAAATATCACTTGTCTTTAATTCATTAAAAGAAGTTATTTTATTTTTATTCATTACTTTTTGGAGATACGAAGTTGTTATGCCTAAACATAGAATCAACTTTCTCAAGCACGCAGATTAAAATCGTTTAAACAAATATAACAAGAGCAGGCTATTATATTAAAGTATTACTATGTTAATACTGGATTTCATTGCCTAGGAACATATACTCATAACAGTTCGTTTTATCATGATTTAAGTATTTTTCTTCATTAACTTACTATTTTAGTTTTAAAACACTTTTACACGCTGAACCAACAAGGTTTCTGAAAATATGTAAAAACTTTCTGTATAACCTGTCTCAAATGTGGTATGCAAACGCATGCAAATTATACTGGGTCTAATTCTTTGGTTAGGTTTTTATTCAGGGCAGGACTAAGTAATGCTAGTTCTGATTAACCGTTAGTATACTATTATAACCAATGGATACTTAACACTTATAAGTGTTAAGTATTCATTGTTATAACTCAGATTTTATTATAGACCTTCAAAATGGTTTAGACATTTACTACGTTAAATTTACAATTGCAGTTGTCGTGAGAGGCTCCCTCTACATACTCGTTTAATTATATGGTGAATTATGTATTTCCCATGCACTATTCTATGCAGTAATTTAAACCAATCAAAAAATGTAAATAAATGTAACCCAACTTTACACTTAACTTGCAGTGAAAAATATACAATAACTAATTTGTTTAACACTACAAAAATCATAGTCTAACAAAAACAAAACAAGTCATAGAATATGCATTGGATTTAATGACTAGTAAATAGCAACTACTGTATTAAATAAATTGAAGTTAACGTTAAGCTGTCTGACTGTGCCATATATTGTCTGTTTGCTTTTTAAAATACACAATGATCAAAATAAGGTATTTAGGTGATGTAACAGCTCAGGGGTTTTGGCTTGATAAAAAAAAAACTATAAAAAAGAGGGTATGTTTGTTAATACTTCGTTCTCAACGGAAAAAAATCTAACAATTTCGTATCGTAGTATGCAAACCGTTCGCATAACCCGTAGAGTTAGAAGACCGTAATATATCACTAAAATTGTATACAATTAAAAACTTTCTTTGTTAACAATTCATTTTTAAATAACAAATCATTAACAAGTTCCTCTGTGTTAACTCAATATATGTATTTAATATTTTATACGTACAACGAGTACGGGTCATCAGACATCATTAAACATTTGGTACTTGATTTGCGTTGGGTTATGACCAAGAGTCTGGCTGTCATTTAGAAATGTTGCGGACTCTTAGTCTGCTATGGACGGGGACAGTTTGATATGGGTATGGCATTTAGCTTCGCACTGGTTAAAAGACCAAAAACCAACACTCTGAACGTAATTTAATTCTATAGTAGGCCTTACTTATATCATTATAATTCCAAAGATGCCATATAACACATTTGTTAGATTATTTTATTATATAAAGCTTTTTTATACTCATTACTCTTATTGTTTCAAATTCTATATTTGATTACTGTATTTCGTATAATAACTAGTACCTAATCTATTGCATTTACCATATGTTTACAAACTGGGAACATACTGTGACTAAAGACTGTATTTTTTTTAGGGTCGCATTTCAGTTTTACAAAACAACGATATTCTAATAATATTGAAAAACTAATAATATAGCATACCTTATGAAGTTATAAGGTTTTAGTAAATGGGTGAGTATTTAGTGTTAAATTATACGACTTTTAAGGAATTATAAACTAATTGAAGCAGCTAGAGAGGTAAAAGCGTAACAGAAAGACAATTTTAGGCTATTAGTCCAGTTGTTAATCAGAAAAGGACCAGACTTTACGAAATTGTTTGTGGTCGTCCTATCGTTGGAGTGTACCCGGACTCTCTGCCTTACAATCATTTTGTAAACTCAAGTTATTGTTTTACTATACTAAGTCCATGCTTGTTAGTGTAGTAAAGTTTTGTAATTAATTTTGTTTCCAACAAAATCAATATAAAAATATTAGAAAAACTAGACAAATGAAATACATATTTTATATTCTTAAATGTAACTTCAAACAAATATTTTAGTGTATATCGTAATTAATTTACATGCATTTTAACTTTCCTTAAAACACTTAATTTAGGTCTACAAAATTTTAGTCTGAATTTTGTAAATAGTTCCATAAAATCAATAAACACAGGCAAAATAACAGCATGTGTATAAAGTCCAGGGGTGGCTTATATAGTTATTACCGTTCCTGATAAAGCAGCTTACTAAACGTGGCACAGCTATAATGCTGCACCTG
This sequence comes from Philaenus spumarius, assembly GCA_018207615.1. NCBI lineage: Eukaryota > Metazoa > Arthropoda > Insecta > Hemiptera > Aphrophoridae > Philaenus > Philaenus spumarius. Next base: position 33,193 of record JAGFPH010010398.1, on the reverse strand, counting down.
AAAAAAGTACTTTTTGAAGAAACTATAAACTTTTCCTCATCTTAGTAGGACGGCCCACTTGGAGTCAGAAGAAAATCTTAAATGAAATCAAAGAAAGTCCCGGGACCGTTTAATAATTTTTTAACAGGTAACATGAGAGCAACGTGATAAAATAGTTTTTGGTGCCCAGTAACAATGTGCCAAGTTTTGTATCTTCTTATGTAATTGTTAAACAATTTTTAAGCCGTCACAAAAACTTTATACTCAGCCAGTATAGTAAAGCCAAGCGAAAATTCCCGTCTTGTTTTGCTCAAGTCAGAAGTGGCTAAAATTTGCACGTAATTAGGCTACTTGGTAGCTTTAAGTGTGAGCATTTTCATCCTTTGCTCCTGTCGGGATTGCTCAGGGAACTTGCGATTACGTGCTACGTCTAGACTGTCTAGTCGCTTCCAGTGTGATAAAATAAACCTAAATACAAATTATAAAATAAATAAATTATTGTATTACTAAAAAAACTTTAAGAACAAAGTACTAGGAGATACGTTCTGTTCAAATATTATTACTTTGAAGTAGGGTTTCATAGATTAGGGTTTTTTTTTAAATCAAGGGTCTGCTGTAGTGACGGCCATCTTGGATTTGTATCCCATAAGAGCAATGCTAAATTTCAAACCATTTATTTCGTTTATTTTGTATCATAAAATTGTTTGCAAGGTCTCATTTTAAGCACAATTATAATTCGCATCCGTTTTGCATTTTAGATTTTTAAATGCTTTTCTTTTGTTATGTAATTGACATTTTGTAAGTACAAAGTTTGAATTTTTTTCCTTATACAATAAAAAATTATAATGAAAAGTAATTTGCAAGCCGGATCCGAAATGTTATAAAGAATATTCAGTTTTTTTTCAGCACTCAATTACAAAAGATGGATTTATAAAATGATTTGAAATGAGGCAATGTCAAAGCGCTCAGCTGCAAGAAGTTGTACTGTTTGGATACGGTTATAGAGAGAAGAGCTTGCGTTTCCGGTTGTTTTCTCGATTACTGGAGCAGACCCTTAACCTATAGATCCTTGGCATACTCTGCAATCAATAGTTTATGTAATTTTGATTTATATTAAAAATGTTTGGCTTATAACCAGATATCATTTAGTAGTCAAGTATTACAAATCGTTTTAAATCTAAAAACATCAAAATACAATTGTCTTTACATGAGCCTTATATTTCCTTTGAATGTGTGTTACATATATAACAAATAGTACCTACAATGAGTGCGCGTGCGAGAGGTCTGCTAATCCCTTATTTGTCACGCGGGAAAGAATCTACTGAAATGTAAAATTAGGAAATGTTGCAAAACCATATTGTAGACAAGTTTCCAACGCCGACGGTTTGAATGACGTCTTTAGGAATGACTATAACAATAGATTTATTTACGATGGCTACCTGGCCTTCAGCACCCCAACCATTAAATGACAAAAAAGATTACATTTGGGGCTATATGTTTTGAAGAACATTTTTGCCCTATTCCGTATTAAAATATTTATTTGTTTACTCAATTATCAAGAATTCAAGAAATAGTTTTACTAATAAATAAATCCAAGTTTCATCTTATTGTCTGTGAAACATATATGCTACTTTAGCAAAATTTGTGTAGGTAATGAAATATCCTTTTTTTAAAGGTATTATTCTAGACAAATTTATTGTTTAAATATAATGAAAAATCCAAATTTGTTTACCACATTAGTCGTTTGAATTAAAAACCCATGCAGATTGCCTACTAAAAAGGAATTTTACAATAATTCACACAATTTTAAATTACGATTATTGTGTCATTATTAAGTAAGCTTGAATTGCTTTGTATCTACCTTTATTTCGTATGTAGATGGAACATGTTAGAAATATTGTGCATTAACTAAAAAGTTATATAAAGTTATTAATATGTCTACACATAGTATTACCTCATCTAATATTGGGTAACAAATTTTAAAGCTACATTGATTGAATCTTTAACATACAGCCACAATAATAAAATATTATTAAATTTAAAAAAGATTAAAGACTTGATTCACCTTGCTGTTGATTATAATTAAAATAGCTTACAATTTACTAAAGAAATTAGAAATATTGAAATATAATTCAAGAGCAGTAGCAATGATAATACATTTTGTCAAAATTTGCTAAATTTGTATGAATTTATTAAAATTATTTCTAGGAGTTTGATTCTTATTTGATATTATTGATTTACTTTAAATATGTACGTTTACTTATGTACGCGTTTTGAAAGTTATACTTCTTTGGTGTGATTAAATTAGTACATTTTATTGTTGTTAAAAATTGTTGAAAAAAATGTATTGTCAATAAATTACATAATCAAATTTTATGGAAAAGAGAGTAACTTCAATATTTAGAAGTGATCATCTAAACAATTGCCGCTGAAGGAATGCAAATTAAATTTATGTTTTTCTTAATAATGTAATAATTTATTTATTTTATAATTTTTAGTTATAAGTTTTTGTTATCACACTGAAGGCGACTAGGCAGTCTAGACTAGGTTTATCATTTGATTGTAGGTAAAGCATATAATGTTACTTGCAAAAATTGTGTAATCTAATGAAACATAGATTTTTAATGGTATAAATATACATATTGTTTTAAACACTAATAAAACAATTCACATTTCTGTCATCACATTATTCGTTTGAATTAAAAAGCCCATGCAAAAAGCCTACTTATAATATTTTACCCAAATTAATATTACATTATTGTGCCATCATTATGTAAGTTTGAAGTAATTTTGATCTACCTAATTTCGTATGTAGATGAAACTATGTTACAAATAGTATGGATTAACTAATTGTGTCAAAATATTAATATGCCTACACATAGTATTATCTCAACTAATATTGAGTAAGAAATGCTGGGTAACATTGGTTGAATCTCCAAGATAGGCCTACCACCCTAATAATAAAATATTATTAAATTGAAAAATAATAAAGACTTAATTTGCGTGGTTGTTAATTATACTTAAAGTAGATTACAATTTACTAAAGAAATAAGATGTATTGGAAGTTAATTATAAAGCGGTAGCATAGATAATACATTTTGTCAAGATTTACAACATTTTTATGAACTTATTAATATTATTTATAATCGTTGGATATTATTTATTTACTTTGAATGTGTTAGAAATGTATTAATTCTAAAATATAATGATTTGTTAACATCTTAAAAACTAAAAATTACTATTCACATTTAAGTAAATATTTTAGATCTGAATATTGGTCCACTTTGTCTAAATAAATGTTGATAAACACAAGACAAGGACAAAACAAAACATTTGTTTCCTAGTTCAGTTATTAATTTTGAATATTCTACCGTAGGAACCCATACAATGTTTTTGAATTAATGTTTCAATATTGTATTTAAACTGTTTTAGATTCTAATCCGGATATTGAAATTAGTATTTTATGAGTATGACTCCACACCCAATTTTCTTTCGACCTACAAATTGAGTTCCTTAGGCAGAAAGGTTATTCCACTGCAGCTACCGTATGGGTCCTCTGAAATGTTTAGTAATCTTTCTTTGAAATGGCATGCTCACAATTAGTATAATAAATAATACATATTTCGTATAATTCGGCTGTAAAACAATAAACTAATACATTTTTAAGTTCATCGAAACAGTTTAGGACATTTCTCTTTGAAATCGCAAACTATTACAAACCACTATTAATTATTGAAATCACAAGTATTACAATATTTATTTTTTGGTAAGTTTAGGGCTGGCTATGTACAATGACATATAATTAATTTGTAAAACAAATCACTAAGTAACCGTTTGGAGCACGGAAACGATTTAAAACTTGTTTTATATCTCACTGTCACAAGTATACACTACTATATTGTTGTAATTTTAGGGCGTAGTATGTGACATGACATATATTTTGGTAAAATAATATTCTAAGTAACAGTTTGATCCACAGAAACAGTTTAAGACTTTTTATTTTGAAATCGCATAGTCACATTATAGTAATTCATCACATAGTAATAAAACACTATATTGTGTAATATCAGGGCTGGGTAAGTAACATGGTTTACATTTTGTTAGTAACACAATACAATAAGTAATTAATTGTTATGTCTACGGAAAAAATGGGAGCGTTTACTTATGTACGCGCGTTAGAAATTATAGCCTACTTCCTTCGTGTGATTAATTAAATAAAATTTATTGAAGAAAAAATAATATTGTCAATCAATTACATACATAAATTTTATGGATAAGAGACATCACATCAATATTTTAGAAGTGATCATCCAAACAATGACAATTGTGGGAATACAAATGAAACTATAAACAGCGTGAATGAACACATTTTTCTATTGTGACTGGTACCCTCCACCTTTAACGCTAAATAATAATAATAATAATAATAAAGTAATATAATGTAATAGAATAGATTAGGCAGAGATTCAGACTGATGATATTGCTGAGATCGAGGTTTAGAGTAAAGTAAGTGGGCGCTAGTTAGAAGCACCAAGAGATTCAACAGTCTATTTAGGAACAACCGCGTCCGCGAGTAGACTCTTAAAGTGGGGGGGGGGGGTTGATAATCTTAAAGAATATCTAATCTTGCTTCGCGTTTAGTATTAATTTTTGTATATGCTTTATGTTGTTTTATGCTTTAAATAAACGTATGAAGTAAAACAACTGTATACCCCTTATTGAAATACCTTTCTTCGCCATTCTGACAACGCATGTATGCACCCTAGAGAGCCGACGGCACACCTAAAAAGGGAGACACGTCATCGCTTGGACACCGTAGTCGTGAATGAGAGAGGGCCGCGCCACACTATTATTACTGTTTCATAAATGTTTGTATCTTTAATAGATTTTCTATCAAGTATGAAAATAACACTACTGGTTTTTTTAAACATTTTAGGCGAAATAAAACATTTATTTTAATAGCAACATTACAAAAAAAACATCTTTTATATTATTTTGAGAATATCTTAAAAACTACATAACTTAAAATTCATAATAAATTATACCGATATTGTAATTTCCAACTGTTGGCCCAAGTTTGTGACTTTTAAGTGCTACGACTCATTAAGTTTAAAAATCAGGTATCTCGTACAAAATACATATAAAACGATACTCCACGAGGTATTTCAAAATCGTGATCCCAAATAGCTACGTGTGACGTAGCAGGTCTATAGTTATAAATTAGATTACAGTAAATTAACTTTATTATCTATGACTATGAGTGTATACTTCATTGGAATGTTCTGAATTGCTAGTTGACGTGTGAATCAAATCCTCGGTTGCTAAAGACAAAGGGCTATATGGGACCGGTAGCACAAGTACGGCAGCAAATCTTAATAATTGTAGAACAAATGAGTTGGTTGTTAAATAAATTGGTAATTTAAAGAATTGTGTTTCGGTTTAATAAATAATACCGCCGCCCCACCGCCTCCTTACGTACGATCCTTTCTCTATAAAAAATTGTTTTTTTAGCCAAAACATATAAAACTATAATGTAATAGGTATCATTAAGCGCTATGACCATTTTACTGTCAAAATCATTCTTCCCGTACCCAAAAACATATAAAACGATACTGTACCCTACAAGGTACTTTCAAAATGTAGGCTCAAAGTTGTAACCCTTTCGCGCTACGACAGTTTATTTATCAAAATCTGATTTCTCGTACCTAAATACATATTAAACCATACCCGACACAATAATTTCAAAATGTTTACTAAAATGGTGCCCCTAAAGCGCTAAGACTCTTTAATAACTAAAATCTGGTTTATCGTACCCAGAAACATATAAAAAGTTACCCAAAAATCAAAACCCCGAAGCTCTACGACCCTTTCTCTGTCACAATCAAGTTTTTCATATCCAAAAACATATACAACAATATCCTACATGGCATTTAAAAATTTTGATTCCAAAATCGTGACCCTGTAGGGCTACGTCCCTTTCCCTATCGCGTACCCAAAAACACGTTAAACGATACCACTCAAGGTATTTTCAAAACTTTAGCTCAAATTTGTGATCTTTTCCTCTACGACTATTTCTTTATCAAAATTCAATCTGATTTCTGGTACCAAAATACCCACTAAACCATACAGGACACGATATTTTCAAAATGTTGACATAAAATAGTGACCCCAAAGCGCTACGACTCATTTAACTGTCAAAATCTGGTTTATCGTATCCAAAAACATATAAAACGATATTTCACTCTTTATTTTCAAAATATCGACTACAAAATCGAGACCCTTAAGCGCAACGACTCTTTAACTGTCAAAATCGGGTTTCCCGTACCAAAAACCTTATAAAACGACACCCCACATGATATTTTCTTTCTTTACCCCGTTGGTAGCCCATTTCTCTATACCTGTGCGCATATTTATTTTAAATTTTGATACACCTAATGTCCGAGCATCATACAAATGCACTTTCATTATATTTTTAAAACGTTACTCTAAGTAACTGCTTAATCAACGGAAACAATGTAAAAAATCTTTCGAAATCTAATAGTCACAGGTAATACAATACTATATTGTAGTAATTTATACTATTTTTTGTAGTAATATATACCATGAAGTATTTTTAAACTTTAAACAATACACTAAGTAAATCCAAACAGTTTAACACCCTTTTCTTTGAAATCGCATAGTCAGAAATTGTAATTTAAGAGCTGGGATTGTATATAACTTTGACCAACTTGAGTAAAATTTCTAAAGATATAATATATAGTAGAGCCGTATATAAATAATATACTTTTCTAAGGTGTTTTAAGTTGGTTTTGTCCAACTTAAGACCCTTGATCAACTAGAGGTTTCTGAGCCACATGAGTTAATATTTTCCGTGCCAGATCAACTTCGATCTCAGAAACAGAACTATGTATATATAAAAGATTGCCACTAGTTTAAAATAAGCTTCCACTAAAACTTTTGATAAATTATGTAAAAATCGTTAACAACCCGCTGAAATTACAACATTTTGTTTGACACAAGTTAACACATATATATATTCTTCAAACTTGGGAAGTATTGAATAGATTTTGATCAAAATTAGACTAAATCCTTCCTGGGTGTCATACCTAGTTTTCATAAAAAATAAGAAAATATATAACTGGTTCTAAATTTTTATAAATTAATAGGCAGACAGAGATAAGTTGTATTGTTTATGGTATAGAGTATAGAAATTCTTATTTTAAAATTAATGAACACTTTATATGATTTATTATTCCAACGGCCACAGTATAAATTATGGGATTACTTCAGAAGGAAATTCTAATAAACAGCACAATAAAGAATTATTTACCTTACAAAAAGTGCAGTAAGAATGATTTTAAAATTAAAGCATAGAGAGTAAAGCAGGTGCAACGTAAGTGTATATTTGAAAAACTTAACAGCACTTACATCATTAAAGCTAAATCATACTGTGTTTCTTATGAAAAAACAATGACTTTCATTCTAACGCCCCAAGAAGAAAGGGAGATATTTGAGGTTACAGCATTTATTGAACTTCTATAATATAACCTGCAAAGCCAGTTAAAGGTCTAATAAACTTATATAGCAACAAAAGATCATTGTAATGGTTATCCAGCAACAGGCCGCACTGTTTTCCTTGTAAAAGGTTAATTTTATCTGCGCAGGCGCATTATGATTTGCACAAATTGAATACAACAAAACTGATCACAAATAAAATAATTTCAACACTATTTATTGCTAATCGGATTAAGACCATTTTCATTTAATTCGCATTCTTACAACATTACAATAAATTATTATTGTGAGTTCAGGACTGGGTTTGTACAATTAATTGTGTTCATTTGGTTTAAAACACTATACTAAGTAACTGTTCATTCCACGAAAACAGTTTAAGACCATTTTATTTAATTTGGTTCTAAAAATAGTCTAAGTAAGTGTTCGTTCCACAGTTTAATACCATTTTATTGTAATTCTCTTTTTTACAAGAATACAATGAATTATTATTGTGAGTCCAGTTCTGGGTTGGTACAATTGTGTACATTTGGTTTAAAACACTATACTAAGTAATTGTTCGTTCCATGGACCAGTTTTAAGACCATTTAATTCACTTTTTCACAACAATACAACAAGATGAAAAGATATAACATTTTTTCGAGACTTCGGCTCGTGTTTTTTTTTTTATAACTGTCAAAATCGGTTTTCCTGTACCGAAAAACACATAAAACGATACTCCACACTGTATTTTAAAATGTTTACCCAACAACGTTTACCCGACGCGCTACTACTGTTTAACTGTAAAAATCGGTTTTCCCGCACCTAAAACATATAAAACAATACCCCACACTGTATTATCAAAATATTGACTCCAAAAACGTGACCCCGACGAGCTACGACTCTTCAACTGTCAAAATCGGTTTTAACGTACCCCAAATCATATAAAACGATA
>JAGFPH010010398.1:10774-21898 GCA_018207615.1 Philaenus spumarius | reverse complement strand
GCCCATTATCTTTTCTCCCACAGTATTTCAAGGAAGAGACTCACTTTACCAGCTCGCCAAACTATACCTGATTGCAGACTGTCTGCCTAACTATCTGTCGAATCAACAGTCCCTTTTTCACACTGATTTGAATAAAAACCCCGAACCACAAATAAAACAAGGATCAAAAACAATAACTAAACAACTAAATTGTGAGTTATGTTTACTGAGTAGTGTTAAAACCCTCTGAGGATGATGACCATGTCATCGAAATGTACATAAGGGTAGCATTATAAACATAACTTACAATTTAGTTGTTTAGTTATTGTTTTTGATCCTTGTTTTGTGGTTCGGGGTTTATATTCAAATCAGTGTGATTTTGCTGCCACAGTGCTCTTTTATTTGTTTAGTCCCTTTTTTGTTTCTTGCTAGACGTCTGGAGTGAAATTTTCAGCGCGCCCTATTCATTTACACCGTGGTTTCAACAGCTGAAAATGCTTGAAAATCTTTGAAATTTGACAAACTTACAGTTTAATAGTGTGGGGCGCTAATGGTGTGTTCACAATTTGAAAATAAAAATGGTTTGGCACTTAAAAAATTTAATGAAGTCCAAACTTTTTATACTTTTTAATTCATGACATCAAAAAGTTGTATTGCGAGAAAAATTGTTGTTTTTAGGGCAGGTGCGGCATGCAAGCGAGAGAAATGTAGTTGAAAAGCTAAATTTTCTGAAAAGTATTTTTTGAAAAAATTAGCTTTTGTATTTTCTATCATACAACAGTTAGAACACCAGCTTTGTTTCGCGGGTAATGTGGCAACATACAGGCAGCCATCCGGCAGCTCGCGTCTTGTATCCGCCATATTGTGTATTTGACTCTAAAACTGCCTTCACTCTTGCGTTCGACTTGGCCAGTCTATTTAATTCTGTGGTCGCTGATATTTACTGTATAACCAAAACACAAATTTTAATACGTTTTCTCACTTAAAACACAAACGGTATACATTTCATGCATTTTTTTAGGCTTTTTCCGTCTAATCCAGACTTTCACTAGTCCAGACAGGGTTCGTCAAGTCCGGATTAGCGAGACTGTACTGCATTTCGAATAAGCTACTGTACATTATATACAGGATTTGTGTAAAATAGGTCGTCAAAAATCTGGAAACTAAGCGTGGGACGTATGATTGTGTTAAATTTTGTATTGATTTAAATGTAACGTATCTCTCCAGAAGTTTGGTTCCCTATTTCAGAAACGTTCAGTATTGGTGAGGAAAGTTATCTTTACTCTAAATGCAATGGCAACTCGAGCTGTTACTGGTTCAGTGAAATCCCAAGCAATTACTTTAATATAATAATATTTTAATGACTACAAATATTTAGTACTGAGTTTCGTAAACACATTAATATAGAGTAAAAAATTGTTGAAATACAACAGCTAGTTACAACGCTCGTCTCTAGAAGTGTCGTATACCTTGGCCATTTCAACTCAAAGAATTAACGTCCTGACTTGGGTAGGAGGAGTGAAAGGGGAATTGCCAGTTTACAATTTGTTGCTGCACTTTAGGTACAGCGACTCCCGACTCCACCCGAAGATAGCCGAAGCTACACTTCACGCTTTTCAATGATGTCTCGAAATGGTCAAATTGTAGTAAGAAAAGGCCTAAAAGTACAATTTTTACTTTTTGTATTCAAAACAATTTACTCAGAACCCCAAAAATTTCCGGTATGTATGAACCCACGAGCTGTAACAGTGTTATCTTGGACCCCTGAAGATGCCAAGTGTGATTTTGACAAAACGTTGGGAAGAAATTTTGACTACGAAACTAAAGGACGAACGGATGTACTCCTGTTAAGATAATATGTCACAGTATATAATTGTATATACTTCATGTGTTTAACTGTACATGGAAAAGGAATTAATACAATTATTATACAGTAAGTTAACTATTTACAGAAAAAGTCCTTGCTCGTCATTTTTATGGAATCTGGATTTTTTATGTTTTATTTCTGGTAATCCAGAAATTTGGCAATCAACGCAGGACCTAGATTATTGGCCGAAATGAGTTGTAGGCTACAAAAAGTTGAACTAAGAAAATGTTTTTCCCTTTTCGTCCTTTGCTATTCTGGCTTTATATTGTGCTTTGAGACTTTTCTGAATCTAAACAAGAAAATGATTCCTTTTTTCTAAAGGAAATTTTTTTCATTTTATTGTACACTACTTTATACTTTTTTTTATCCATAACCTTGAACAATTACAGTTTTTTTCCCTCAACGTTATTGTACAAAAGAACAGAAGTATCCAATCAATGTTTTGTTTGTATTGTCTGGTGAGTATATTACTGAACACCCTGTATAGTAATTGCGTTTGCAGGAGGGAGAGGGAGAGGGAGCAGACTGAGAGCGAGGACGATGAAGACAGGAGAGAGAACGAGAGATTTGAAGAAGAAGAAAAGAGAATAGCAGAGGAAGTAGAAAGACAGGTATTTAAAAATTGCGATCATCATTATGGTGTTATTGGAATTTATGAACTTTTTGTATGTGAAATGTCAGAATTATTTTGTCAGAATTGTATTTCAACCACTCTTCATTTTATTCATTCATTTTTATTTAGTCCTGATAATGTACATTTCATAAGAAAAGCCATTAAATATTAAACAAATGATTATAAATAATCTACAGATTTAATTAAAAAACATCTAACTATAAAAACATAAAAAAATATGACATATATAAACACAAAATAACAACATTAATTTATAAAGTGGCTGTCATATCTTTTCTTCTTTTAACCCTTTCCACTCGAGTGTCAGGGCAGCCCTGTACCCTACTAATCCGCACGAACTCCTATGTTGGGCGAGCCCCGAACTCGCTATGATAACGTTCTTTGATTGCATTTGAACAGGCGTAGTTACTTTGATGACTGCTATTGTTGAAGTTTGAGATGTGCTGCTATCTGTGGAATTTCTTTAGGACCATTTGAGTTCAATTTCTGTGGTAAATAAATCTTAGAAAATGTTATGTTTGCCGTCTTTGGCCGGTCTGTAAACAGCTGTCTGCTTTCGCCGTTGTTTGGTTCCTACTTACTACGCAGCATTTTAGTGAGCTTACGTGTTATTTAGTTTTGTTGTACTAGGTTATCGTGTGTAATTTCACAGTTTATTTTTGAATATTGTTCTTTTTATAATGATAATGATTGTTGTGAAATAAAATGATTTATTATTGTGTCTAAAACATGTGTAAACCACTTAATTTTGTTATAATGATAAAATATACAACAAAAAACAAGCAACAAATATAGGTCTTCCCATTGAAATTTTTTCAAAAATCATTGTTTATTCCGGTTTTTTGTTAAAAATTTTAATTTTTTTCAATAATTAAAAATTAAAAACATATACTTGAAAATAAAAATATATGTTTTTTTTCATACCAATCTATACTTTAGTCATAGAAGAAACTACAAAAAAAATCAGCTGTTTAGAACTGACAGAAATACTTTTTTTGGAGTAAACATGTGCAACATTCGCTCAAAATTCATCTGACCTGATAGCAACACTAGGTCCCCAGTAATTTGAGTGGAAAGGGTTAAAATACAGTAGAATCCTTCTATTCCGAAAATCCACCTATTCTGAACAGAGTTCAGAAAAAATACCGATTTTTTACATAAACAGAAGAAATTAAAAAGACGTTCGTGAAAAAACGTACATTTATTGCTATTCAAATAAGTTAAATAGAGACATACATAGAGCCTAAGCTTGATGAAAATGCCTGAAACCAAATTGGAATGAAAGCTGGTTTTGTTTCCTTCACTTTTTCCGTCCGTTTTATTGGAAAGAAGCTACTGCAACAAGTGTCTGGTGAAACGGATACCGGGTCCGTCAGAAAGAAGGAAGGATCAGATACAACAGCTAGGCACTAGTAGTGTTGTTGCCACCTGCCGGTTGCGTTCGTTTGTTTTTCTCCTCCGTTTTCGTTATCTCGAAAGATTAAATTTTTTTCGTACAAACGGACAGACTGCGGGAACAAAACAGACAGTTCGAATAACCTATTCCTTCCCTTCCGTTTTTAGCAAAAAGCTGAATCTTAACATAACAGAACGGAAAAAAACCGGATGGTGTAAACCTACACTAAGGCGAGGTCATACACTGCCCTACATGTGATACGAGTTCAGCTTGAGCGTTCACCTCCTCCGAGCCAATCAATGCTGTATAGAACTGACTCTAGCAGATGTCCCCGCACTTAATTTACGCCTTAACAAGTCAATGCGTTGATATTAGTCATAAAATCCGCCTATTCCGAATTCCCGCTAAACCGAACAGTGTTCGGTCCCAATTAGTTCGGAATAACGGGACTCTACTGTATACACCAATGCAATATTTAAAACAATTCAAACATTATGAAACATAAAAATTAAATAAAAATGTTCAATAAACAACAAAAAACCAAAACAAATACAGTATAAAATTACATAAATGTCAAGGATACTCAGCAGGAAACATAGTCAATGCAGAAACTTATCCACAAAGTAAAAAGATCCAGACAAAAATACAGTAGAACCTCGGTTATCCAAGTTTCCTGTATTAACGGAGGCGAATTTAAAGAAAAAAACTTTTGTGTTAGATTGAACAGAAAGAAAACAAAACAGTAGTTTGCCTTGTACATCCTGAAAACATTTCCGCTCCTTACCCAACACATTATGGGTGACGTTTAGCAGACAGGTAGTATAGTGAATGACGAAACAGTCTTGGACTTGTGTTATATACTCCCCTCCTCGCAGCATTGTATTTAGTTACAATACTAGAAGGAAATATTGTACAGATACAATGCAACTGACAACAGCATTTTATGTATGAAAATAAAACTTTTTAATAAATTGCCTGAGAAGGCTTGGACAACTGGATTAGGGAATTTTAAATTAAGAGTCAGTAGTTGGCTCAAATTGAAAGCTTTTTATTCCATCCAGGAGTATTTGATTTGTGATACTAACTCATTAAGTTTTTAAATATTTATTAAAATAGGTTGTCTTTTTGTAATTGATTGTGGTTGTATTTGATTTTAACTGTTTCTTATCCTAATTTTCTGCTATTGTTATATTGATGTCACTTTTGAAGAATGATGTGTTGGAGAAATTGTGAAATTTTACTCCTAGAGATTTTGTTATATGTTGACACGTCTATTGCCATAAAAAAATTTGCTTGATGACAATAAAAGAAAAGATTTTGAATTTTGACTCACCATCTTTTCCCTCGAGTTGTTTCTTCTCCTCTGCTACTGTATTTTGTTTTTTTAATAGACGTCGGTGTTATACTTTGCGAATGAGAATGTCAGTATGAGTGGAAAGTGTTAACTTTATGTTGTTGTCAATAGGAGGCCGAAGTGCGCAGGATATTAGAGGAAAGTACAAAACAGTTGGAGAACTCGACGTCGGAATGGAGCGACGACGATGAGAACGCAGCTTCCGAACCTTTACTGGCGGACAGGGACAGTACGGGCTACACGACAGATGACCCCGCCCTGGAGAACATTTCTATGATACACGAGGCGGGCTTGACGGATGCAGAAGGTGAGTCGTGGACAAAGACGGGTGGATTTAAAAACCAAGCCTCCAGGCAAACAGCAAATTCTAAAATCCAGTTATTCAATAATCGCCCATCCTCCTTGATGCTAAAGCTGCACCAAGCGTGCTGTTAGTGACCTCTTAAATTGTAGTTAGTTCATTTTATTCAGGTCAGGTTCAAAATTCAATAACTAATAGAAAACTTACTGTATAATCATACAATTTTTAACATATCAACTCTTTCTGGAATAATGACTTTCTTTAACGTCATGAGCTCCAGTTTGCAAAGTAGTGACTTTAAAAAAGTGAACATTATTCTAAAGGAGTAAAAATAATTTCATCACGCAGTTGAACCGCTGACGTAAGTTTAGCGAATTTCCAAAATTAAATGTATTGTTTTAGAGTTGAGTTTCAACCAACAATTTGGGGAATTTGTCTACTCATGAAGGAGCTGAATAGCTGCCTGTGTGTACGTAGTAGAATTTCTTTGCACCTAAGCCTACAGTTTCGACTCATGTGCTGCTTTACGAGTTTGCATCGTATCCTTGAGGCCCCGGCTTATGAACCGCTTTGTTCGCAGCGTACACATGCGGCCGTCGGCCTCGGATCAGAAGATGTCCTCACGGTAAAATCCCAAACGTTGATTTGAACCGGGTACTTTTACGTTATGATCTACTTTGGGGAACCAAGCGATCTATAAGGTCGTGTAAAAAAACAAAATGTGCAGAATAATATCCTACATTTATTTTTTTAGATAAAACTCTAAAAAGGTTATATTCTCATATTAAAAAGTCTAAAAAAACGTGCTTCCAGTTGTAGGATTTTTATTCAACTCGTGCGAGCGATGTAGGCAACCAACATGTATACCAAATCGGACTTAAAATGCGGCCACTAGAGTGCAAACACACTTATACATATATATACAAAAATTATTGATACCACAAAATGGTTTCTCGGGACCATGATCGGTGCTCATTTATTATTCCCGACCTTAGGTTAACTGCAATAGCTCATAATTCGCTAAATAAAGCTAACATTTCCTCTAATCAGAAGAACACCTTCGTTTCTCTTCTGCCGACAAAATGGAATTGAAATATCTTCCCGTCCGCACGCAATACTGTCTGTAGTGACTGCTACAGATCGCTACAGTCCTGTGTGCCTTTACAGTTAATAATTCACAAGTTATCTTCTATGTTATGTAATTCTTAATTTTAAGTCATTTGTTGTTTTTTTTAAAGGCTCTTGTAAGGCAGGTATATGCGATCAAGCACTAAGAAAACGCAGGTCATGCAGTGTACCACTGTCTAATTACTGATATTCAACGGTATTTATTTGTGTGGTTGGTTTTACTAGTGTTTAGTTCAGAAAAATGGGAGTTTGTTTTATTAGTTTAGCATTTTTTTTTCTAGTTACTTGTCCAGTCAATATGTGCATCTGACCTTGCAAAAGTTCATGCAGTTTTAGTATTTTTAAATGTTGTTTGAACTAATAGTAAAGAAACAAATTTGCTACTTCGAAAGACCTGTTCGTGTTGCGTAGCATTCTGTCTGAAGTTACTGTTTCTCTTTTCCGCCAGAACGAGCATATTAGTACCGGGGATATCTCACAAAGCTAAATATTGTTAAATATGAGTAGCTCCGCTACAACAGACTGCTAACAAAACTAGGCTTAGTTTGAATAGTAATTTAGGAATATATGCTTTGCCCAAAAATGAAATATTATTATAACAAAGTGTAGAGAATAGATCAAAGAATTGAACTGCATAATTGTAAATTATTGTTTCATAAAAGTATTTGAATTAGCTTTACTTGAATCACAAAATGAGATCAAATAAATAAACCTCTCGCGCACGAATCCTATACGAGGTACCGTGGTGTGAAAAAACGGAACTGCTACTTCGGGAGCGTGAGAAAGTCGAGTTTTGAATTTCCCATTTGACAGTATTTCTCAGCACTGTACGAACAAAACAGTAAATATGACTTGCTTTACACCAAATGAAAGATTGAACTTTGTTCTAAAAATAATTATAAATAAGTCTATACAAATATTTCGAATTGTAAGATATCTTCAATGCAAAATGTGCCGTTTTATTGGTTGAAATCTGTCCAATTACAAGGGTTTGCAGAAACTTTTTTTTTTAACTATAAGAGTGACGTCTGATTGGAAGGCAGTTTTAGAAAACTCAAATCTTGACGAATCAAAAGGTATCTTTATATTATTGTAAAAATATTTCTGTCTAGCGATATTGAGCTTTAGAGAAGTGACAAATAAGAGTAATTCCGTTGTGTTTTCACGCGTGGCAATAGCTTCACAGAAAACTACAATTTTAAAATGATGATTACATATGTAAATATACGTTTTAGAACAAAAATTAAAGTTTAAATTACTTCCTTTCCAACGGTTTTTGCTTTATTGCGATTGGATGATTTTTAGTAGTGAAATATTCAATACAAAGTAGAGTTGTCAATTGAGTAGTGTGAGACCTAGGCCAAGCGTTAAGACTGCTCAATTGAACAGGGTTAACAGTCTAGGGTTAATGGTGTGTTTTCTGTGTTATAAAACAAATAAATTCTCTGTAAAACAAATAAATAAATGTAGGGCTTTTTATTACTATTTCATTAATATGACCTCATTCAGCACCCGAATAGCCCTACATTCGATCACTAAATTTGAGTTATCTCCGTAATTTACGGCTCAATTATTAAAAACCATACATCGTTGGATTTGTCTACAAATTTGGTGTCTACATTTTTTTTCTAAAATGTCTAGTTTTCTCAATTTTTACAATTGAAAATTTTCAACTGCTGCCATTTTTAAACGAATTGTTGCAGGAAAACAAATTTTTAAAGTAAAATGTACCCTGTTTAGATGAATATTCATACCCAGTTTCATGATTATATCTTAAACCGTTTCTGAGATATTAAGGTATTTGTAAAAATCACAAACAGACAGACAGACAGTAAACAGATCGAGATAGGACACATGTTATATTGTATTATTTACTTGTTCCTAACTGGCAAATAGCCCCGTAAAGTTTCGTTCATTTGCTATAAGTTGTGTTTCCATTTGCTATAAAATGATGTCACCAAAAAGCCAAGAAATTGAATTAGTATGTTTTGGTAGACACCCTGATTAATAAGGTCTTAATTTTATATTATATAAAGATGCAGTTTGTATGTGCTTAATGCTAACTAATATTATCATTGACCTTTCTAATTTTGTTTCAGCCGCTTTAAGCGATGTGAACTCTGCTTTCGACGGAGGCTGTCACGACGACGGCGACAACACGTCGTTATCTTCCAGAGCTTCGTCAAGGGTGTTCGACTCGGACGCAGTTCTCAGTCTCGATTCGTTGAGCGCTCTTTACGATTCCGAGTACGACAACTGTTACAATGACGATTTACGGTATTATAGTGCCGACACGACGCCCGACATTACGAATCTGGCGAACATACGGTCGATGTCGGAGAGTATAACTAGGAACTTTGGACAGCCGAGAAGCGAGACCGACAGTGACGTGTGAACGTTATTTTTGTTACCGTAGCTTTAAATAGTACTGTTTTTAAATGGTTAGACTGTGGACAAACTTGCGCAGGTTTTTTAAAGTCTGTGTCGTAACTTCAGTTTCACCTTGAACGGTGAGATTTCAAGATTTCCGTATTGTTCAAGAGTTGGTAACAGTTAGAATTTATTTAATTTTATTGTAAATAGTACTACGCTGATATTGGTTTCGCGCTTTACCAAGATTTTTAACGAAACCGACATATCTTCAGCTAAAACTTTGCCAGATAAAAAAAGTGTTGTACCGTAATTTAAATTTCAGGAGATGAAAGATAAGTTATATTCTGAAAGCTTGTGAAAAAAATTCTCATTATTTGATAAAGATACAAATCATTAGACAATAACAGAAACAAAAGTACGGCATATCTTTTAATGAATCAAACAGAATACATATAATAAAATTGTGTCGCTAGATATTTTCGTCCTGAAGGTGTGCTCTGAAATTTAATCATTTGAGCCCAAAGCTCGAGGCCCCCGGTTCACGCAGTAAAGGCCATGAATGTTGGTAGAGTTAGGATAAAATAATAAATTATTACATACTTTTAAAAATAGGTTTTTATTTCATAAAACTAAACAGAACTGTAAACAAAAATTGTAAGTCACTTCGAAAATGTATTTTAAAAGTAGGTTACATAGAAAGAAAACTAAGAAAATACAAATTAAAGAGGTATTGAAAAACAATTACTAATTTACTAATTGTTCAAAGTGCCCTCCCTCACTTTATTTAAATGATTTTTCTCATTATTTGACTCCAGTAATTTTGGATATTACGGACAACTACCAAGAAAAACAATTTTTAGCTTTTAGTCAATAACTCGGTCATCTTTTAATCCTTTCAGTGCCAGACATTTTTCTTCGGGAATTGTTTTACAGGTAATATCCAGAATTGCCGGACGATTTTTGATATTTTCGCAAGTTTAATAAAAACATCATAATTTTCTAGTTTATTTTGGGGCTTTGGTAAGGAAAAATTGCATCTACTCGGATTCTTAGTTTTCTGTTTAGGTACAATTCAGCAGGTGTCTGGTTACTAGCTAATGGAGTAGCTCTGTAGCGGAATAAGATTCTTCACACTTTTTCAGTCAGTGTTCCGGGTTCTTCATAAGCTGATTTCAGTTTGTTGTTTAAAGTTTGGATGTTGCGTTCGGCAAGGCCATTCGTTGCTGGATGTCCAGGGGCGATAAACTTTTTGAAAATTCCGTTATTCTTGGAATAAGTTCTGAACTCTTCACTCGTAAAGATTGTTGCGTTGTCTGAAACACATTCTTTTGGATATCCATGTGTTGTGAATATCTTGTTCAGGAGCTTGATTGTGTTTGAAGATGCGGGTGCTTCCTTTAAAACTTTGATTTCAGCCCATTTCGATTTTGCGTCAATACAAACAAGAAAATAGTGATTTTCAAAAGGGCCTGCATAGACTATGTGTATTCGGTCCCAATTTTTTTCAGGTAGGTTCCATGGATGTACTGGTACTTTAGGAGGGCTTGATTTCACTAGTGCGCAACTTTTACACTCCTTTACAAGTCTTTCAATTTCTCCATCAATTCCTGGCCAATAAACGTAGCGTCGAGCTAGTTGTTTCATCTTAGTTATACCCATGTGGGTTTCATGAAGTTCACTGAGAACTTCACAGAGCGTAAAGTTGGCGGAATTACAATTCTATCTTTTCGAAACAAAATACCATCAAGTAAGGTGTATTCTGAGTCTATAGAGTTGTTTTTCAGGTTTTGGCATATTTCATTCATATCCTTGTCTTTTCAACTGCTTCCAGATCAACTTGAAGTCTTTGACTGGTTAACTCTTTCTTAAAATTTAGCAATTTTGTAATTTCCTCCAATTTTTCTCTTCTTTTCAATTGCACAGTTTTCTTAAACTGCCCGAGATTCTCCTCCAAAGTTATTTTTTCTGACTGAATCTTATCTTTATCATCCAAA
Source organism: Philaenus spumarius (assembly GCA_018207615.1). NCBI lineage: Eukaryota > Metazoa > Arthropoda > Insecta > Hemiptera > Aphrophoridae > Philaenus > Philaenus spumarius. The sequence goes on along the minus strand of JAGFPH010010398.1, from coordinate 10,872 downwards.
AGTGTATTCAATTTCTCTTGTGCCTGAACCAATGCTTGAGCAGTTTCTTCTTCTTCAGATTCTATGTTTTCATACTCAACTTTATACTCCGATTTGAA
>JAGFPH010010398.1:0-10764 GCA_018207615.1 Philaenus spumarius | reverse complement strand
TTCAAATCGGAGTATAAAGTTGAGTATGAAAACATAGAATCTGAAGAAGAAGAAACTGCTCAAGCATTGGTTCAGGCACAACAGAAATTGAATACACTTTTGGATGATAAAGATAAGATTCAGTCAGAAAAAATTACTTTGGAGGAGAATCTCGGGCAGTTTAAGAAAACTGTGCAATTGAAAAGAAAAGAAAAATTGGAGGAAATTGCAAAATTGCAAAATTTTAAGAAAGAGTTAACCAATCAAAGACTTCAAGTTGATCTGGAAGCAGTTGAAAAGACAAGGATATGAATGAAATATGCCTTAAAAACAACTCAGACTGAGAATACACCTTACTTGATGGTATTTTGATTCGAAAAGATAGAATCGTAATTCAGCCAACTTTACGCTCTGTGAAGTTCTCAGTGAACTTCATGAAACTTCATGGGTATAACTAAGATGAAACAACTAGCTGATGTCGCAAAAAGCAAAAAATTAACAGTAAAATACAACAGTTTGTTTCACGTGGCGGATGTTATCGGACTTTGATCACAATTTGACCACACCAATACTTTTTAAGCCTAGCCGTGTTTGACTGCTCAATTGACAACTCTACTTTGTATTGAATATTTCACCCACTAAAAATCATCCAATCGCAATAAAACAAAAACTGTTGGATAGGAAATGATTTATACTTTGAAAATTGTCTTTTCTGAAAACCAAATGTCGTGTGAATAAAACCCAAAGAAATTACTCAACTTTGTTCCTTCTCTAAAGCCCAATACCGCTCGGCAGAAATTTGTTGACAATAATATAAAGATACCATTGGATTCGTCCAGTTTTGAACTTTCTAAAATTGCCTTCCAATCAGACGTCACTCTTATAGTTTCTGAAAATATAAAGGTTTTTGTAAACCCTTGCAGTTTTCAACCAATGAAACAGCAAATTTTGCTTTCGAAATATCGCTTACAATTGGTTGTATTTCTATTTATATCGTTTTGCAGAGAAAACTTTGATCTTTCGTTTGGTGTAAAGTAAACTAGATTTTACTGGTTGGATGTTATTCATACGGCAATGGGAAATACAGACTTTCGTAGAATTCAAACGGCCGCTTGAGATCGTAACGCAAGTCTGATTCCCACGCTCTTCCAACGGTCATTTTGTATGCCCTTTATCCGTGCGAACTTTTGACAGTTTATTCTAATTTTGTGGAACAAGTAATACAATGTGAAATAGTTTACAATATGAGAATTTACAAGTATACGGATAAATTCTGTGATTTATTCTCTACACTTTCTTAAAATAATACTTCATACTTGGGCAAAGGATATATTCCTAAATTACTATTCCAACTAGGCCTAGTTTCGTTAGCAGTCTTGTAGTAGGAACATAAAAACTGGTGTTTTGAAAATAAGAAATTTGAAATTGATAAATATCTTGAAACAGTTCTATTTAGAGCTAAATTACAAAACTTTTTTACATTTTGAAAAACATTACAAAAAATGTTTACTACGTTTTATGTAGGCCTAAAGTAGAACTTTTTGCTTTCGTTACTGAACATTTTTTTGTTTCTTGCTCTAATAATTGTAAATTTTACATCAATCATTTTTTTACCGGCATATATAAATTCTTTGAGCCTTTCTCTACAAAAAAGCTATGGAACACTTTTGGATTGGTTTATAATTACTATATTTGGCGAATTTTTGAAAATATGCTTGCACACGCACCGAAATGGCTTGGCGTTGCAAAAAAATTAGCATGAACAGTTGTAGGGTTAAGAGTTCAAATTTAAATGTTTCTCACATGAAAACAACGTGCCGATCACTTCGACTCGGTGTGCTATACAAATACCAACTCTTGAACAAAACCGATGTCTTGTGATTGGTGAAAATATAAAAGTGCAATTTACTGTACAGTATTGGTAGCTATAGGAAGGTGTCTCGGCTAGAGATTGGCGAATACAAAATCAAAATTTTTAGGTTATGTTAGTTATTATTGTTTAAAATCTATTATGTGCTTCACTCGTAGACGTTTTTGTTTTTATATTTAAAAATACAAATCTTTATTTTGTCAAACTTGAAAGGGAAAATGTTTTAACAAACCATTCTGTGTCCAGGATAAAGTATGTCTATTATAAAAGTAGCCTTATTGACTGTGAAATTAGTACAAGAAGTAGACCCAAACATTCAACTGACAGATCGTCGACTCAGCAATGGTTGGGTCGAGTCGCCCTTTCGTGGCTTCAACCACAGTATCCTCCCTAACTTTTTACTCTTCTTCATTTTCAAGTCAATTTTTACATTTCACACAGTTTTCTAATAAAGCTTCATTAGACTGAATATGAAGCATGTAACAGAACACGGTGAAAAAACAATGTAAATTTGAATTTAATTCCTTTTTTTTAATGGGATAGAGGAGTCCAAGGTCCTCCGCCCACTGCGACTCTCTTTGATCCATTGTGGTAAGCTATTCCTTTTAATGACCATCCCAGATACCACCCAGGTCTCTTATGAAATCAAGGAGGGTCTTGGATCTCTTCTGATCCAACAAAAGCACTTCCCAGTACCATTTCATCTCCTGCGCGCTTGGAGATAATTGGTTAAACATTAATAGGAAGTAATGATTATCTAGGCCTTTTACAGGTGTTTTCGAATTCTCTGGTCGCCTTTTGTGAATTTCACCTATTGAGTTCAAACTTAACACGAAGTAATACCTAACAATAATCTATTGTAAGAAAAATAAACGATTCCAAACATGCGTTTCAAAATGGCAGATGTTTTAAAATTTCAAACCTGAAATGCCCAAAAACTGTACATTTTAACCAAAAATGTGAGGAGATCTTTTTTGTAGCCCTTTTAATTCTCTATCAAACTGCATAACTTTCAAAACAATCGGATGACTGATAGTAGTTAAGTTATAGATAATAACAGCATACGTCCACACCAATTCGTTAAAATGTGCGGTTTTTGGGTAATTTAAGTTTGAAATTTTCAAAAAGTCGCCATTTTTAAACGTTTTATATTATATAAATGCCATATACCACTCACTCATCATGATTTCTCAAACTACTGAACGGATTGGAATGAAATTTGGTATGTAGCTTTCTCTAGGGCCATAGGTGCTTGCTAAGAAAGGTTTTTAAAAAAAATTCGAAATTTTAAGGGGTTTGGGGGGTCAAAGTTACTAAAAATCCCCATAAGAAATTCATAGTGTAATATATTTATTGATACATTTTTTGGTTAATATACATTTAACATTCATTTGTCTATCCGTGCAAAGCCGGATCGGGCCAGCTAGTTGGATATAATCGCTTAATTTTCTTGCAATAGACCATTGTTAGGTTTAAACTTCATGTCAAGTTTGAACTCCGGTCAAACCTTTCTTTAAGATAATAACAGCGTATGTACAAACAATATTGTTGTGTTTACTGTGTGGGTATAGGATGCCGAGTTGAACAAACCAATATCACACATAACTTAAGTATTATCCATTATCCAACTGTTTTGAAACTTACACCATCCGATAGGGAATTAAAAGCGTTACAAAAAAGGTTTCTTGACATTTTTCGCTAAAATGTACGGTTTTTGGGTATTTCAGGTTTGAAATTTTCAAACAGCCCTAGTTTAGAAACGCACGATTGGATATAATCGTTTATTTTTCTTACAATAGATCATTGTTAGGTATAACTTCGTGTTAAGTCTGAACTCAATCGGTCAAACCTTTCTCCAGATATTAATTATTGTATGAAAAACACATACAGATGAAAAAGTAAGCACCGTAGACACATGTTTATATTGTGAAATATGTTTGTCTCGATCCCAGGAACAAATCCACAAAAGGGACTAGAGAGTTCGGACCTGTATATATTAATTTTTTTAATCAAAGGAATACTTTGTTTAAAAAATAAATTTTTGTGATGTCAACGAGTAATTTTATTGTTTAAACATTTCCCTTAATGAATTTACTGTCCAGTTTGTCAAAACTTGTATTCTATAAACTGTACAAACCGTTAATCTAACCTTGCTAAAACAAAACTTCGGCCAAACAAGATGCCTTCGATTGTAATACACCAATACTCTAGTGTTATTCCATGGTACTAACTCTGTTTTAAAAACACTTTGGTGCTTGCGTTTGCAAAACAAAATTAGGGACAGCGCGTCCGTGCCTCGACGGAGCGCAAACGGTAAAGCGTTTTAGGTTAGTTTCGCTTTTAGTCGTACGCCGTAAAATTAGGCCCCACTGTGTACAGTTTGCTATTTTCAACCGTAGTCGTGTTTTTAAAATGTTACAGGCTTCCGTAGCCGATCTGTTTAAGTTTGTGTAACCGTTGAAACAGAAAAAGAAAATGGAAGAAAAAATATTGTACAGAATGTAATTATAGAGTTGTTAGAGATATTCGAATTTAGATTTTAAAAAAATTTTGGTGATTTGTAACGAAAGACCTTTTGTTTCCAGGTGTTATTTTTTTTTATTCTGATGACATTCTTACCGTAACAAGTGGTAGCCTAACCTTGAAAAAATACTCCGACATGAATGAATCATAAAAATTTGTATACAAAACTTACTACCTGTTATGGAAGACATTCTATATACAATATCTCCAATTTTGTCATTTTAATATTGTTATAAGATTGATGTATACAAAATGTAAAAAAAATTTACATGATTACTTTGAGTTAACTTTTTTGTGTCAGCTGTTCCCGGTTTCGGTTGTTTTAAAACACCTATACCGACTAATATTCAGTAAGATCTGTGCATTCGTAGAAACATCAACTTAAGGCCCAAAGCACAGGTCTGTGGCGAGTCAGTTGAAAACAGTATTATCCAGCGAATTTGAATTGAGAGGTTTCCACCCCCAGCGTGACAGTATCAGTGTTTTCAGAGCTGCTTCAGTATCCCTTTCGTGCTTTTTTAATTTACTCCCAACGATATTTTTAGAATTTCACAAATGTGATTTTTTGTTTGTTTACAATGAATGACGACCAACTCGTTGAATGTGTCAGGAAATATCCGACTAGCCCGATAGCTGCAAATTGTCCTGAAGTTATAATTGTGTATTTATATGACTCGAACTACAGTACAGTCTCGCTAATCCGGCCTCCGATGATTCGGATGGCCAACTTATCCGGACGCCCCTAAAAAAAAAAATTGAAATTGCAGTATTTTACTGGGTACAGTACACGCAATCGAAGTTTGCCGAGAGTGAAAATAGTTAAGGGTTCATTTGTCAACCGAGGATAGAAAGGGTCGCCCGCCCACCCATTATCTTTTGTCCCACAGTATTACAAGGGAGTGACTCACTGCACCAGCTCGCCACACTATACCTGACTGCAGACTGTCTGCCTAACTATCTGTCGAATCAACAGTCCCTTTTTGTTTTGTTTCTAGCTAGATGTCTGGGGTGACATTTTCAGAGCACCCTATCCATTTACACCGTGGTTTCAACAGCTGAAAATGCTCGGAAAATCTTTGAAATTTGACAAACTTACAGTTTTAATAGTGTGGGACGCTAATGGTGTGTTCACAATTTGAAAATAAAAATGGTTTGGCACTTTAAAAATCGAATAAAGTCCAAACTTTTTTTATATTTTTTAATTCGTGACATCAAAAAGTTGCATTGCGAGAAAAACTTTTGGTTTTAGGTTAGGTGCGTCATGTAAGTGAGAGAAATGTAGCTGAAAAGTATTTTTTTGAAAAAATTAGCTATTGTAGTTTCTATTGTACAACAGTTAGAACACGAGCTTCGTTTCGCGGGTAATGTGGCAACATGTACGGGCGGCTCGCGACTTACATCCGCCATATTAATGTGAGTATTTGACTTTAAAACTGGCACTCTTGCGTTCGATTTGACCAGTCTATTTAATTCCGTGGTCGCTGATGTTTACTGTATACTGCATTACCGAAACACCAATTTTAATTTGTTTTCTCAAACAAAGCACAAACGGTATACATTTTATTCATTTTTTTGGCTTTTTCCGTCTAATCCGGACTTTCACTAGTCCAGACAGGGTCCGGATTAGCGAGACTGTACTGTATATATTTATGACTAGTTAGATCGTATAAAATCGGATATTTCCCGACACATTCTATGAGTTGTTCATCGGTTATTGTAAACTAACAAACAAACACATCCGTGATATTCAAAAAATATCGTTGGGAATTAATGAAAAAAGCGCGGAAGGGTTACTGAAGCAACACGGACAACACTAATACGGTCCGGGGGTGGAAAACTCTCAAATCAAATCAGCTGAATAATATTGTTTTACACTGATATGGAGACACGGATCCATTTCGGCATTGATTTTACGTTTACCTGTTTAAATATAGCTTTATACTTCATCAACATTTTATACTTTCAACAATATTTAGGCCATGTGTATAGTGTGGTATAGGTTGGAAATCTGCAGCTGTTCTTGAATTACAGTAGAACGTCGGTTTTCCGAAATAATTGGGGGTCGAGAGTGTTCGGATAACTGATCATTGACGGAAAAACCTAAACTGTGTGTCGGCATTTGAGTCCTTTGCTGTTTTTGTAATGTACGAGTATTTTAGTAATGACACTGTCTTCCTTATCGAGGAATGTTTTGAAAGGTTCTTTGAATCTTTCAACATTTTCGCTATAAGCCAACAGTGTTCCCATGGATATCCAATTCCCTAATTCAATGTCTGGATTTGAAACGATGGAGCCAACCAGCAGATGCTTTAAGTTGGTTGAGTTCTAGATCTTTTTCACCAATCAAAGGGTTAACTTTGGGCACGTAACTGCATAAACCACAGCAGTGTCAAAATCCTGATTTTGATCCATTTTAACCCTCAAAGTGGCAGACTGCAGTCTCTCGGGCGCAAATGCAACCCGCTCAAACCTTAGCGAGAATTTGCATAATCGATAATTTAACCCTCTTAGAATTATCCAATCGTAATAAAACTGGCACCATTGGAAAGGAAATGAATTAAACTTTAATTTTTGTATTTACAACTTTTTTGTAAAACGTATATTTACATACGTAATCATCGTTTTAAAATATGCATATTGTGTTACAGCTATTTCCGCGGACGAATCTGCATACAATTGTACTGTTATTTCCCACTTCTTCAACGTTCAAGACCATCTACACAAATATTTCTTTGGCTATCATAACGATACCATTGGATTCGTCAAAATTTTATCTTTCTGTTGGTGCCTTCTAATCAGATGTCACTATAAAAATAGTATTTTTCCAAGAATTACTGTAAACCCTTGCGATTGGACAGTTTTTCAACCAATGAAACAGCCCATTTGTCAAGTGATTTTACGCCTACCATATCAAATGTTTTGACAGATTTCTTTACACCATTTTGTACAGCAAAGTCTGAATTTTGTAACGGTGGGAATTAATCCAGAAATACAGGTTTTTTGTCTGTCTAGACGACAATTGAAATGTACATAATTATTACGTTCTAGTGAGAAAGTCTAGCGCGTGGGTTCCCACGCTATTCAAGTGTCCTATTCTCACCGCTGTTAGAGACGGCCGAATTTTCATTAGATTGATGTCATTTTGTTATTCAAATAAATATAACTCAAACACTTTTGTGAACTAAGGAAAGACAAGTATACCGTTCTTTTCTTTGATTGATCCTCTACACTTTGTTATAATAATATTTCATTTTTGGGCAAAGCATATATTAGTAAATGACGTTACAATCTAGGCCTAGGTTTCTTACCAGTCGTGTACTTGGAACATAAAAACTGGGTTTTTTTCAAAATAAAAAATTGATAAATGTTTTTATACAGTTCTATTTAGAACTAAATTATGAAACTTTTTTACGCTTACGAAAAAAATACAAAAAAATGTTTACTACTTGTTATGTAGGCCTAAAGTTGAACTTTTCCTTTCGTTACTGAACATTTTTTGTTTCTTGAGCTAATAACGTTTACAATTTCAAAAGAAACTAATTTTTAGTGGCATATTTGAATTCTTTGAAGTTTTGTCTAAAAAAAAGCTATTGAAGACTTTTGGATTGGGGTTCATTTACACTACACCGCCTGTTCTGCATACTATATACACATGGCCTTCAAAACACTGGGTTAAACACCCTGATACGTTCTGAAATGTATTTCCCAGTTGCACTACATTTAATTAAGGTTGCTGACACAAACTCAAGAGGTAACTCAAAATAATTTTAAAGCTTTACGGTAAGGTGAAATAAACATAAGAAAGCTGGATATAAAAACGTAATTTATATAGGTATGTGTATACAAAATGTAATGCTACAGTATTGTAATAAATAAGAAGCATAAAATTAACATTTATACAAAAAGCATATCAAAATCATTTAGGCTGCAAAATCATGATTTATAGAAAATATAAATCAAAATTAAACTGCATTAACCCATTAAGGTGGTCCTCACGAGGTCTTCTCTCGACGGCATTTTCGGACCAAACGCTGAACTTCAGGATGGTATCATGTACCATGTTTGTTCTATACTGTCGTCGTAGTTTCGTATAAATCCGCTAGATAAATAAAATTTTTGTGGGTTGCCAGTTTGATTTTAGAGCAACGCATTTGTTGATTGTCGTCTGCTACGTCAAATACTCTTATGTTTCCGGTATTGTTTCGTTTACGGCCGAGCAAACTATTTGTATCTTGGTTATACTTAAAGATATGATCTTTTCAATTTGTGACACATTCTAACCCTAAATATTAATAATAAATAAGTCAAGCGAGATACCATTAAATATAATTTTTTAGCGAATTTCCATAATTCGCCTAAAGTAAGACCTAAGGTCGGGAGTAGTAAATTTTAGGTCCAATTTTGGTACACACGTTGGTTTGTCTACCATACCCAGACGTGTTCGTTAGCCAACAAAATCCAACAACCGGAAGTACGTTTTTTGACCGGAAGTAAAAACAATTTGAGATTTTTTGTACAAGAATAAAACTTTTTTAGAATTTTATCTAAAAAAATAAATGTAGGATATTATTCTGCACATTTTGTTTTTTTTACACAACCTTATAACTTGCTTGGTCCCCTCAAAATCGATCAAAACGTAAAATACCTTAAGACCCGACGGCCGAGTTTGTATTCTGCGAGTAGAGCGAAGCAGTCCATAACCCGAGTCCGCAAGGCCGGATAGCAAATTCGCGAAGCGTGATTTCCGCTCCGAGTGGAACGAAGGAGTGCGTGCGTCAAAGCTGGAGGCTTAGGTGCAAACGAATTCTACTAATATATTTCGTACACACAGGCAGCTATTCAGTGCCTTCATGAGTAGATCAATATCCCAAATAGATGGTTGAAAAACAAAAACATGTAGTCCTTAATTTTGGAAATTCGCCCAACTCACGTCAGCGGTTCAGCTGTGGTCGAATTATTAATAGTTGACTACGTTCAATTTTAAAGTTGAAAATCTTGAAAAAATTCAATAAAATGGCAAGTGCTTAAAAGGAACTATTCTATATACATTCAAAAAATACCAATTTAGTACAAAAACTGAAAACTTCACTCATTTATCTTTAATCATACCGTTTGTATAAGGCTTTAACGAAAAGCTTGCCATTTCGACAAAATTAATTGCTGCAGCTAGTCCTGCAGAGGCCTGAATATTACCTCAATGGGTTAATGACTAAAATAAAACATAATCCTGAAAGAGATAATCAAGAAAGTATATATAGTTCAACTTGAAAGGATATAAAATTACGTATTGCGAATATATTTTATTTTTCAAAAGGTTTTCCCGTTCAACAATCCAACGTACGTACTTCTGGAGAATAGACTGGTCTACTTTATAAAGAGTCTTTGTTGTCTAAATAGTGTTTTTCTTTTGTAAATAAAATAATACAAATGTTCTGCATTATGTTATAAAAACAAATTATATGTATTGTACAAACTGCAACTGAAATGAACTTATATTGATCTGAGTGTGTTTTTCTTTTCAATGCCTTCTTGTTCTTAGTTTTACTTTCTCACTATACGATAGTATAGAGAAAGTATAGTGATCGCAAAAAAAATCGATGTTGAGATTTTTGTGGATATATCCGTTTTGGGACCCCCTGAGTCCAAAAAAGTGGTGGTTTTTACAAAATGTCTGTATGTATGTATACAAAGATAGAGCGAAAACTATTCGATCGATTTCAAACAAATTTGCACCGGACATGTCAAGTAGGCCTGTATAAATGCACGAAAAACTTGTTTGACAAATTTTAAAAAACAACCCCCATTTTTTCGAAAAACCCTCCAAAAAGACAGTTATTATTTTTTTATAGAAAAACCGCTCTAACGATTTTGATAAAATTTGGCTTAATTGTAGCCTTTAATGTACCCTACCATATGCAAAAAACCGCATCTTTCTAAAAATTCATGTTTAGCTAATAATAATAATAACTGATTTTTGGGGTTTTTTTTGGCGAAATGGAGAAAACTATTCGATTGATTTCAAACAAATTTACACCAGACATGTCAAGTAGGCCTGTATAGATGCACGAAAAACTTTTTTGACAAATTTTAAAAAACAACCCCCATTTTCGCAAAAAAACAGATATTATTTTTTTATAAAAAAACCGCTCTAATGATTTTGATAAAATTTGGCTTATTTGTAGCCTTTAATGTGCCCTACCATATGTAAAAACCCGCATCTTTCTAATAATTCTCGTTTAGCTAATAAATAATAATAATAACTGACTTTTGGGGGGTTTTTGGCCATAAAGGGGGTTGTTTTTCAAAATTTTCCTAAACCTTTTTTCTTGCATCTATACAGGCCTAAGTGACGTGTGTGGTGCAAATTTGTTCGAAATCGATCGAATAATTTT
>JAGFPH010010397.1:11372-28414 GCA_018207615.1 Philaenus spumarius | reverse complement strand
TTCCCCCTAAAATTTCGAATTTTTTCAAACCCTTTCTTAGTGAGCACCTATGGCCCTAGAGGAAGCTACATACCAAATTTCATTCTAATCTGTTTTGTAGTTTTTGAGAAATCGTGATGAGTGAGTCAGTGAGTCAGTGAGTCAGTGGGTTTTGGCTTTTATATATATAGAAAGAATTGACATACAAGGTCTTTGCTTTGCAGTACTAGGAAAATCAGACATTCTAACTAATATTGACATAACTTAAAAGCAGTAAAAATTGCCATACACGCTTTGCATCTTCACCTTCACACAAAAATACATTTTTCACTATCGGCAATAAATGTTCTAGTACTTAAAGGAAATACTGCCAAAAACCAACTCTTGTAAAAGCGAGTGTACGTACGTACGTGATTAACATATAATATAACAGCTGATTTCACCCATCATCTGTAATACTTAAACAAACCCCAGTGTAGATTATACTTTGGGCTTATGTTTACAACTTCAATAATTACAATTTCTTATGAAGTTGATTTATTTAAATATGAGTTAAGGAACTAATGTATGATATAAATACAATATAATATTTTGCTTTGAGATTATAAACTGTATATAAATACAACCTTTTGTCATCAAAATATTCATTTATACAAAGAAGAAATATCTATTCGTTTAACTTCGGAAAGATTCGTACATCTTTGTATAACATATAACATATTCGATTATTAATTTCTTCACTATAATAATAATAACTTCTAAATCATTTGATCTATCAAGCAATTAAAAGATAATATATTTATCTTTCTTTAAATATATCATAACGTAGTACATAAATTTAACAAATGTTCCTACAGTTTTATAACCCTTATAATTGTACACATTTACCGAGTTAAAAATCCCCGTCAGAATAGTTAGGTAGGCCTAGATAAAGTGTGTTGTTTTTAAATAGTATTACGTATAAATAATGTATTTCTGATGTGTATCTAATTAATCCGCCTGTGATTTTTCACGGGGATTTACTAGTATACTATATAGTACATGTTATAATATACCTTGAAGCTTTGTCAGATAACTAACATGTGAGTAATGAAGTAGTCTATTAATTCTATAAATTATTTTTTTAATTACATTGTTAATTAATATCCTACAGTAAAATAATCGTACACTTTTTACTGATGCTTTATTAATACCCTGCACGCGTAATTAAAACACTAACTGTTCTCCATCAATGCAATCCTTCTACAGTCATGCACCAACCCCTGTTCTCCCACCCAGGCAGTGAATCTAATGCTGACCTCCAGAAACCTTCCATGCTTTAACACGAGTGAGCGCTACTATCTTTACACTGTTCTTCGGTAAATCCGAAATGTCACGGGGGTGGGGGGGGGGGGGGCTTTTCTAACCTTATAGCATTCAAGCAATTACTGTTAGACTGTTACTTCTTTGAAAATCGGAAAATTAGAGACGTCTTACTTGTTTTTAAGGGAATATAGTTTTGTCTTTAAGATACTGATTCAATTATGTTATCTATTCAAATATTCAGTTTTTGTAGAGACTAAAATTGCTTCGTAAAAACAGAACGAATTTCACATAAAGAAAGACTTGAAAAACTTAGTTCCTATGCGCCTGTCGTTTTATTTAAAACAAAACATTATATCTAAATGGAAGTATAAACCATATCCAGAGAGTTGTTATAATTTAATGTAATACACTGTAATTTATGTGTAATAGGGATAAATACATTCACCCTTTAATTATTTCGTAATTTCATTTAAAAAAAAAAACTTTAATCTAAATCAGTAGGGGCTCATAGCTAAAATTAATGGGGGTGTTGCATCAGAAATTTGGTAGCCTTTGATTAAAAATTAATTGTGTAAAAAAACAAATAATGTGTAAGAAAAGAAAATGCATTCCGAAACTTGATAAAATCCTAAAAGGACAATTTCGTTTTTCTCACTTTAACCATTGTATTTGGATAACCTAATAGAACTCCGATCCAATGCAATATTTCGTTCCACTGGAAATTCGACGAGAGTGGCGCTATCTGTTGGGGAAACGACGGAAGCTGTGTGGAAAACCAATGCTACCAATTATTTCTCCCTGGCGCTACCTCGCGGCGCGATCATGCACTATTTTCCCGACAGCCTAATTTTCGCCACACTGCTGCCGTATGGATGCAAGATCTATTTGATATTCATGATAATATATGCTTTAACCTAATTTTTCTTGCTTTAATTTGAGCGAAAATATCAATATTTTTTTCTTTACTACATGCAGAGTAAAAACAAAACTACATTCCACCAGCACGACAGGGTCGGGGAGTCTTCTCTCCCTAGCAGCCTCGAGTGCAGCTTCCTATGAGCGCATGCGCATGCGCCGGTGGAACTGTAAAGCGTGCAGTTCCATAGAAAAAATTGTGTTTCTTTTCATAAACTGGGGGATGGCTACTGATATTAAACTTAAGGATTATATATTTTAAATTAAAGAAAAAATACTCATTGTATTAAATGTTATCCATATCAAATGAAATAGTGCTTGTATGCGAGCCGCTACAGTCAGCATACGTAGTATTCGCACTGTATGAACCGAGTTAGGTTTAATTTTAGGAAACCATTTCTCAACTTCACTATCTAAGTAATTAGCAAATGAACAAAAGAAGAAAAAAATCAAATAACTCCTCCTTAGTGCAAGAGTTGCTATCTTACTGAGAATCTACTGCTTCAAATATATATTTTTATTAAGTTCAAAAATATTTTTTTCAAAAAAATAAGTCGAGTTTTCATTAAATCTCCACGTTTTGAGGTCCCAGGAAGAAATTCTGACTATTCCCGCCGAGATGTCCGACCGTGTGGGTGTGTGTGTGTGTGTGTGTGTGTGGGGATGTAGCCTATCTGTGTAAATAAATTTTTGTCGTACAGTTTCTCTAAAACGAATCAACCGATTGAATTCTACGACATGTCATTCGAAAGGGTGTATCAAAACTTAGATCTGATTAGATTTGAGAGTTAATCCATCGAGCCAATCCGAAGAAATTTAAAAAAATAACCTAAATGCGTCGACTGCTTTTTTGAAAATGAAAATCGGACGACGCATTCAAAAGTTATCGTTGTTTAAAAATTCACAAATTTTCGTTTTTTGGTATTTTTTTAACATATCTTCCAGATTTCTCAACCAATCAATATAAACCTGTACATTTTCTTTTTGTGCTTTAAAAACTGCGTAGAATGCTTTTTTAAAAATGAAAATCGAACAATGCATTCAAAAGTTATCGTTGTTTAAAAATTCACAAATTTTCGTTTTTTGGTATTTTAACAAATAAACTCATTTTTAAGCGTTTAAAATTCAAACTAGGCGGGAAGTTCTAGGGTTGGCCTGCACGGTCAACCAATTTCCAGATTTTTTTATTTATTATTATTTTTTATTTTCCGCTTACACACTTCCTCAGCATGTGTTAATAATTTAATTTAATGTAAAAAAAAATAATTAAGATGTCATATATGTCTTGCAGCTACCTTTTATATGCAAGAAAAAGAGTTTTACTTTAAAATGCAAATATACAGAGTCCAGCTTCAACTGTTCGAAACTTTACGGGATTTTTTGTCAGATAAAAACATGCAAATAATACAATATAACATGTGTCCTACCTAACTCTTTTTTCTTTCTATCCGTCTGTATTTTATTTTTACAAACACCTTAAAACGGTTTAAGATATAATCCTTGAAACAGGGTGTGAATATTCACCTAAATAGGGTGTATTTTACTTTAAACATGTGTTTTCCTGCAACAATATGTTTCAAAATGGCGGCATTTGAAAATTTTCAATTTAGATAACAAAGTTTTAGACTACTTTAAGACAAATCTAACTAACTATATATGGTTTTTAATAATTGAGTCATAAATAACAGTGACAACTGAAATTTAGTGGTCGAATGTAGGGCGCTTTAATACTATTTCATAAATATTACCACCTTCAGCACCCGTATAGCGATACATTCAATCTCTAAATTTGAGTTTCTCCGTTATTTATTGACTCAATTGTTAAAAATCATTTATTGGATTTGTCTTAAAATAATCTAAAAAGTGCAGATTTATTTTTGTAAAATGTAGGCCTATAGTTGTCTGGATATTTAACATTGAAAATTTTCAACTGCCGCCATTTTGAAAAATATTGTTGCAGGAAAACAAATGTTTAAAGTAAAATGTACTATATTTATATGAGTATTCATATCCAGTTTCATGATTATATCTTAAACCGTTTCTGAGATATTAAGGTATTGGTAAAAATCACTTACAGACGGACAGACAGAAAACATATCGAGATAGGACACACGTTATATTGTATTATTTGCTTGTTTTTAGCTGACAAATAACCCCGTAAAGTTTCGGACTGTCAAAGCTGGACATTCTGCGTAACTGAAAGAGTTCAAATAAAGAAAAAAGGAAATTTCGTTTTAAGAACACTACGCTTTCGGTAGTCAAATTAATTATTATTTAATGAAAAATGTTTAATATTGACCTAGTAATATAGCTGAAATCAATTTTTGATTTGGGGAAATAATGCAAAACATAACACAGGAGGACTTCAATTAGAAGGGACACGGTAACTTATTGGCTGCCTCCCGTTCTGTACAGATGCTAAAGACCCCTCGGAGAAGACACTGTCTCGCAGTCTTTGTTTGTTTGTAATAGATTTACAACCGGAACTAACGTTGTCAAACAATGTCCACATTTGTCATTGTCCTGGACACAGATGTTTGTCTCTCGGAGTGTCCGCACCTCCTCCGGAGATAGGATACGTGGGAATCTTAAGCAGTCGCCGTAGCTAATGCTGTGAGCGGTGCCGGTGGAGTTCCTGTTAACGCTTAGGCTCCCGAGGGAACACCGCTGAAGTTGGTGTTTCAGGGCGTAGAGGTAAGGCAGAAGCCCAATGCCGTGGTGGAAAACGGCGCCACTATACCCTCGTGACCGTAGCTAATTCAATGTAGCCGATTCTACGGTAAGGCCGATGAAGGGAAGGGGGTCGTGCATTTCCAGTGGAGTAGCACCTCTGCGCAAGAGTACGATTAACGGAAGATCCAATATGGCGGGCGGACTGCACCGCCTAAGTGGCACAAACGCCGGCAACGGCAACCGATCCAAACAGAAATTAGCATAAGATAAAGTAAATATTTCAAAAACTGGTCGCATTTAGTTAGCCAGTAAAGACATTGATGAATCATTCCACCAGAGAACAGCTGGCGACTACCAGCTGGTATGGTTTACGAGACAGGTGCAACAATGTCACCTACGAGCTGCCAGTCGATTTGCGGTCAAGTGGTTAATCCGTTTTATTATTACTAAATTGTGAGTTTCTTTTTGAGGAAAAGAGCGATAAATTACCAGTTTTTAAGTTTGCAGGGCAGCTTTTTTCAATAAACTGCAGTTTAAAGCGGAATAGAGTTTATCCACCTCAGTTTAAATTGCCCAAGACTAAGTCAATCTGTGATGAAGAGTTTAAACAAAATATTTGATAGTCAAATTATCGTTTACAGTAGTTTAAATTTACAGAATTTATTTTAATTAGGTTTGATGGAAGTTTAGTATGTTCAGTTATTTGTTCTAAAAATATTTAAAAAAATAAAAATAGAATAAAAGAAGTATTTTTTTCAAATATAACCCAAAAGTTTTGTTTTTGTAGAATATAACAAATTCCTGTCATTCACACAAAAAATCACAGGTCCTACTGCGCATGTTTCAGGATTCCGGTAACTGCTACTCCCGCCACCCTAACCCTATCCAAGTACCTCTGTCCTAATTACACCTCATTTTCGTGAAAATATACCTAATACAATAATCTGTTAGACTTTGCTTCGCTGGTGGTTGAAGAGCGAAGCGAGCAAGGGACGGAGCCGAGGCCGCCAGGTCAAACGGCTGTTCAGCGCCTTCGTGAGTAGACCAGTCAACCAAATAGTCAGTTGAAACCCTCAACATATAAACTTAATTTTGGAAATTCGCTCAACTCACATACAGCGGTTCAGCTGCGTGATTGATAATTTATGGAAAACTAGTACTTCGAAAAACTTTTAATTTAATAGTAGGCTTAATATTTCGAAGAAATGCTCGATGAGTCATAGAACCTATTGAAACTGGAAGGATGCAATGAAATTAAAACCTTTCTACACTTTTGCAGCTTATTATGGGCTTGATCATCCACATTTGAACTGTGGTACCATTTTTGATATTTTAGAAAAAGTCAGTACTACGTATTGTTTAATAAATAACTCAGAATATTGGGGAAAATCGTACCGACATATCAAGTATCTATCTTTGAAATAATTTTGCGTATAAAATACAACTGTTATTGATCAATGATCGTAAAAAAAAATGATTTGCGATTAGATGCACAAATGCTGAGCGCATATTATAGGAATCTACCATGTAAAACTGGTGTAGCTCTTCATAATTAACTTTTCAAACATTTAAAAAATATTATAAACACAATTAAAATAATCCAGTAAATTAAAAAAATATTCCAACACATTTAAAAATATTACAACACATTCAAAATATTCCAACAGATTTAAAAAAATATTCCTAACCGATTAGAAATATTCCAACACATTTAAAATATCCCAACAATTTAAAAAAAATATTCCAACACAGTTAAAATATTCCAACAAATTTAAATATATTCAACAGAAAGCTTTTGCTTTGTCATTCATTGTACTCTGAGGGGGAGATTTTTTATTTGCAATACTATGGTAGTTTTACATATTAATATTTTGTCCATTGTTAATCTATACTAATATTATAAAGAGGTAAAATTTGTTTGTTTGTTTGTATGTAGGGGATAATCTCTGGATCTACTGAACCAATTGAAAAAATAATTTCACTAACAAAAAACATCACCATCCGTGAGTAACATATGCTACAATTCATTTTGATAAAAACATTTTTTATTTCAATATTTGTAAATTTAGTTGGAAATATTCTTATGTTATTCCTAGACTGATGAACCAAAACATATTTCTTGAATGTATTTACATGCATTACCGTAGCAACAAATTGAATAAAATATAAGATAAAACAGTTATTTGCTCTAATATTTCAATTAACAGCTGACTTCAAACTTTAAAGCAATTATTTGTATTTCTAACTTTTAGGATGTTATTAAAGTGTAAACCTGAGACGTGCTGGTTCTTTTAACCTTTATTATAACTGCTGTTATAAAATATAGGAAATAATTTGATTTAAAAATTTAACATTATTTACCATCTTAGCTTTGGGGTTATTATTAATCCTACACCTTTATAATAAAGAAAACATAACATTATTATGTGTATAGAAGGTTCCAACGGGGTTGACGTGCGGAGCACGCACGGGTTTCCTTTAGTAATTTATAATTTTGTTATTGTTTATTTTTAATATGTGCCTGTAGCCATTTTCATTAATTATTAAGTGTATGTAGGCAATGTTTTTTTGTTATTTTAATGTCAACAGCAACGAAAAATAAATTAAATTAACTTAAATTTATTAAATTAAATTAATAAATTGATTGTATTTTTATAGGTCTACCCTTGGCCAATTGAAAATAATGTCGGGTTTTCAAAAATTCCTTTAAATCTCACCAAATACAAGGAAAGCCACATGATGTAAAACTTTGTAGTTCATGTTTTGTAGCTTGAACCGCGTAAACATTAGATAAGGAAGGTGTTGTAACAAGTATATTTTGTAAGGAACATTAATTACACGAGAAAGTATTCAAATACGAGTTGGTGAAACAATCGTTTGACACCTAATAAATCAAGCGGGCAGTGGTAGGAGGGTGTAACAGAGATGATATCAAGGTTTCATTAGACAATCTGCCTTCTGGAGGGTCACGCGAAGAGCCCAAAGTGGGGGGAGGGGTGTGTTTGTGATACCCTTACGTTATAAAGAGGAAAGTTTGTATTAAGATTTTACTGAAATTCCGATGTATCGTTTTTTTAAATTTATTTATTTATTCACCACTGCATTACAAAACGTATTCAGGCAATTTATCAAATAGCACTAAATAATACTACATCTAATAAGATAGAAAAAAAAAGTTATATAGGCTACACGACAAATAAATCAACTAAATATCTGCATTTTGTAAAACAGCCACAATTTATAAATATTGCAAAGTTTGCTTATTATTTAGTGTTTTCTTATTTGTTTTTATTTTTTTATTTCAAATTAAATAAAAAATACTTATACCCTTTTGCAAGAACGTTTGTTCAATGCCTTAAAACGTAAAGGTACGTTAAAATAAAGTACTGTTTAACAGCACCATCAGTTGCAAGAACAATTTTAACAAAGATTTACGAAATAGGCTTTTACAGGTCCTTTAAGTTGTAATAAATGATTTACGAGAGACAACATGACGATTTGTTCACATCTGATTTGTCATGTAGGTTATGTGTTTGGTTTACATTCATCTTCTAATAGTACAGTTTTGTTTGAAGTCGAACCAGGGGTTTATTCGTAATTTTTCCAGTACCGGAAGGCTGCCGAAACTGACCCATTTTTTGAAATTCTCACTTCTTTAACCCCAACTTTACGTATCTTTGGTGACCTTGAGGGTTTTTATAACAGAAAAGTACACATGTATATGTAACTATTTTTGTACTTGTATATATGTCAGCAAATTTTAGAGACACAGTATTTTAAGGAAAAATTTGACAAAATTTCTATTATTTAGTCAATAGCCTTTATCAGAAATTTAAATCCTCGGTAAAAGACTGTAAACCTAAACACATTTTATGTATATCAAGAAATTACAGGGTGGCTCAGTCGGTAGTGTTACAACGAAATTGTAAAATTCCTGGATTCAAATCCCGGTCTTTGTCCATGTTTTTTCACTTGTAATTTAATCAAAATTTTAAAATATAAACTAGGGGAGACCCCTGCGTGCTCCGCACGCCAACCCCCCACCCCCAACTCCCTGTTGGAACCCGTTGTGTGCCGTTGGAACCCGTTGTATAGTCAGCAAGGCTCAGGTCTACACTTTAATAAAAACCTAACCTAAAAATAGATTTAAAATTTGAAATAAACTGTCAATGAAAATATTAGAGAATACAGCTGATTTCTGAATCAACAATAAACATTACAAATCAGACCTAAAACACACCAACAATAACATAACCTAAATCAAATCATCTGTTGACATTTGAGTAAGTTTAAAGTAAACAACTTATTTATTTGAAACTCAATTAGTTTATCAGGTGTTTAAAATCAAATTACAGTATTTCCTATTTAGCCTAGTTGTAGCATAGGCTACTGATGCATTTTTAAAACTCGGAATAAGCTAAAATAAAAGTGTAAATCAAATATTTAGCTTCACAGTGACTTAGAACTGGAAATTATCTTTTAAATAAAAAAAGAATCATCAAAATCGGTTAAGTATTAAGTTCAGGAAGTGAGTGAACTAAAATCAGGAATTTTTTTAAATATATAGATGTGAAAAAATGTGGTAAATTATATTATATTGGTAATTGTACCTTAACTATATTATCGAGGGAACTGGTAGAATATAACGTTGTTATTCATTGCAAATAATACAAAACATAAAATATACAAAAATGTAGGCCTATAATATGGATAAAATGAACATAAAATCCAAAACAGAAATAAATATAGCATATGCCTATTACAGAACACCTATACAGAACAAGGCATTGTAGTAAAGTTATTATACTTAACTGCTCAAAACGTAACCTCCAAAATCTACTTTTAGTTAAGGTTTAAAGGATTTATTTCGGTCTATTATTTTAATGGATGTATAATGATCTATTCAACATATTATGTTCTAGCAGTTCTAGAAACACGACATTTAAAGTTCTGTTATTTTAAAGGGACATTATGACAATACAATCCAGTTTTACGTTGGCAAACCTTTTTAAAGAGAGATTACATTTAAAGCATATTTAACAATTTATTTAACAAATTATTGTAAATTTCAATTTTATCGTTACAGATGAACAGGGTTAACATTCGCATCAATTCTTTGTTTAAATCAGCAACGGTGAGGTCACAGCAACTGCCTTACCAATCCCGTATCTGTAAATTCTTATCTATAACCAACGCTTCGTCGTGTATTATTATGCTTGGTGCACTAAATGTAAAATCTATTCTGTATACAATTTAGAAGCAATTAAGCTAATTATTTTTTACTGTATTCTTAGTGCAATACAATTATTTTGTTTCTTGTGGTATGATCATAAATTTTTCAGGGTAGTTTTGATTCAATTAAATCAGCGATATACCCTATTATGTTTTCAACCTACAGATATCAAAAAGGGATATCTTACGGTAAAGATAGCGAAAATTGCTAAATGTAACCTGTATTTTGTTGACTTTTCTTTTTGTCGTAGTCTCTACAATATTTATTTCTCTGTATGCTGTATGCAGCGCCTATTTGGGCGGAAGCCTTGAAAAAGGAGAGCCATAAGAGAAAACTGCTATCTGTCCAGAGGACCGCTGCGTTGAGGATAGTGGCAGCTTACACCACCCTGTCGGAAAGTGCAGTCTTAGTCCTTGCAGGAACACCGCCTATCGACCTCTTAGCTCAAGAAAGGAGGATACATACTTTGGACTTAGGGAGAACTTGGAGGTCAGAAGATGAGGATAAAGTTATAGCCCGGGTAAAGAAAGAAGCTAGAGCAAGGCTTATACAAAAATGGAAGGTACGTTGGGATGAAGAACAGTCTGGTAGATGGACTCACACGATAGTGAAGGATCTGGAGAGTTACCTTGGTAGAGGGCATGGAGAGATGAGTTTCTACTTAATGCAATCCTCCACGGGTCATGGGTGCTTTAGACATTATCTAAAGAATTAAGAAATTTGTGTTTCTTACCGTCATCGCTATCCAATTCTAAAGAGGTTCCACAGAGCAGAAGTCAGTACCTGTATAAGCTGCGGGTCCGACAGAGATGATGTTTGTCACACACTGTTTGACTGCAAGGCAAGGGATGTACAGAAAAAAAGACCCCGAGAACAGATAGGGGTGAACATTACACCGGACAATATGTTGGTGCAAATGCTGGAAGACAAATACAAATGGAAATGCATTGAAGAATATTTGATAGAAGTATTAAAAATCAAGGAAGAGCAGTTAAGATAACTGAATAAGTGTCCGCGCTTCCCAGAGAAGTTATGCCGAAAGGTGGTGCCTCTGGGTAGTCTTTAACGAACATCATTAAACGAGCAAGAGGTGAGGTGGGTTTTAGTGGGTATACCTCAGAATGTGGAGCCTTCTGACGTGGCGAGGGGAGTCCCACACTCTGTGCGTAGGGCATTTCTCTCCTCGTTAAAAAAAAATAATAATATTTATTTCTCGCGATTTTTATTTTACTGTTTTTCTACTTTCAGAATATAATACAATTTTCCTAAAACCTTGAGTCACCCTCTCCTGCAATAATACAAAAAGGGTTTTAGGTTGGCAGAACTACTCTGTTTTCTAAAAAAAAGGTCAGGTGCCTTAGCTATCGCAATTGGCGTTTCAACCATTGGCAAACCGAACACATCACTTACGGAACGTCCATTGTCTCAGAATGTTGTACGAAAATGTTAAAATTAAGATTTGGTTTAGTAAAACCTAATAAAACCGTACAAATGAATACGATCCTGCGTGCTTCACATGCTAACCCACTTCGATGGAGTTTACAAAATGATTGAGTACAAAACCCTTATAGTGAAACCGAAAAATAAACCCTTCTTCAAATAGTAATGTAGCCCACAAAAATGGTAGAAAACTGAAGTATCGATTGATATTTCGTTTTATCCATCAGTTTGACTGGTTCTACATCCGTAGGACAAAGCGTAGGCAATACATAATTTGCAAGGCGTATTATATTGGACGCTGATTTTCTGTTCGATAGTTTTGACAGCTAAACTATACCCTACGATAGGAAACTAAACTCGCTAGGGAATTTAACGGTGTTTTAAACTTATCGTTTTTGAGTCGTTGTCATTTAACACCATTTTGAAACTAACGATTAGAACAGGTACATTATTTTGGTCAAACTAGGTATTGACATTGTTGAGTAACGTGCAAAAACTCAATCGGTTCGGCTGTTCCTGAGTTTTAAATTATATGTAAAAAAAATTAAAAAACTTGAAACAAAGAGTTTCCGGACTTGATAAAGATATGATATGACCATATGATCACCCACTAAAATATCTCCGGGCATTACAGAATCGAATAAGGCTGCATATTAAACAAAGTACTAGTGATATTTTACCTATAGCATGTGGTGTTCCCCAAGGCTCAGTTCTTGGGCCAATTTTGTTTATTATATATATAAATGAATTATGTTTAGGTAATTTCAGAGGTTCACTCACTTGTTTTGCGGATGATACTGCCTTGTGTTATACAAGTCAGAATGATCGGAATTTATTTAGTAACATGGATCATGATTTAGATAAACTTAAATTTTGGTTTAAACTCAACAAATTAGCCTTGAGTTCTAAATCAAAATATATTAGATTTGCTTTTAAAAATAAGGATAATATAAATAGATTGCTTTATTTCAAACGTAAAAAAGCCTAAATAATGTTAGGAATGTAACATGTAAAGATTGTGTTTTGATTGAAGAAGTAAAAAGTTTAAAGTATCTAGGTTTAGTTTTAGATCAAAATTGTACTTGGAAACCACAAGTACAATCTGTAAAAAGTATGTATGTATGGCTTTAAGAAAATTCTTTATGCTTAAGTATGTATGTCCTATATCTGTACTACGATCAATTTATTTTGCTATTATTAACAGTAAAATACAGTATGGATTGAGTTGCTGGGGTGGTGTCTACCCCACTATTGTTAATCCAATAATAATTGCCCAAAAAGCTATAAGACAAATTTTTAAACTAAGAAAAACTGAACATTCTTTTCCTTATTTTAAAGAACTTAAAATATTACCTTTAAGACATCTTTATATTTTTCGAGTTTTGCGTTTGTTTTTTGTGAGAGGCGGCCAGTATATATCAAATTCATATGTTCACTCTGTGAGGCTTAAATCATTAAATAGACCAAATTTTTAAGCTTTTAAAAAATTTTACTCTTAAGTAGTTTATAAAATATTTAATAAAATTCCGATGCATATCAGCAGTACCACCAGTCTTGTAGGGTTTTCTAAAGAGTTAAAAAAAATGGCTCTTTACATTTAATATGGAACAGGTTGAGGAATAATTTTTCAAGTAAAGAATAAAACCTAATGTATTTGTTATAGTGAATGTAATTGTAATTATAAATCTTGTGTGAGCACCTGTCTTCTGCAATTTTATTTTTATTTATTAATTTTAAAATAATGAAAGTACCTCAACGCAGCTTAGGCTAATGAGGTACTTGCCATATCAATTAAATGATGAATCCTTATAGTTTTTTGTGTATTTTTTTAAAATAAATTTTTTAATAATTATTGTGTTTCTTTTTTCATGTTTATGTTTTAGGATATTTAAAATATTTTAGTTTAGAAAAAGATTGTACAAGATTGTACAGGGTTTGTAAAAAAAAAAAATCTGGCAAATAAATATATTTCTATATTACAATAAGGCATTCTCTGTTGATAACTAAACCTGATTCCAAATAGATTTTTTCTAAACAAATTGTTACGGATTTAAAAAATTTGAAAGACGCCAATCATAATATTTACTTTTCTCATTCCAGTGTTCCTTGTGAGTTGTTTCCCTGACAGTTGAAATACGTTACTAACCATCGGGTTGTACATGCTGCAGTGCTAGAAAGTGTTTTTTTTTTTCCAAAAATCTTAACAATAGCATAGAAAGTTGAACGCCCCCCGCCCGGCGCGTGTGCAACTTTTGTTTAAAAGTCATAAAACCTTATTGTATCGCGTCAAGGCCTGGCTTTTTGTTTACATTCACATCTGTGTTTGGGGCAAGATTTATGTAGAAAACTAATCCACGTCTGTCTGTAGGTGGTGGACGTGTGTTTATCTATAAGTGATTGATAGGTGCGTTTTAGTCCGCTCTATTTACTCCAACACTGTTCATTTCATCTAATGTTGCAGACAAAATGCAGTTTGCAAAGACCCTGTAATTCTACGAAATTGACTGATTTGGTTGAGCTAATTAAAAAACCCAAACAATTTTCATAACGGATCTCACTGACGTGATTTCTTAGTTTAATGCCGATAGGCTAATTTATTTTACAAATTTAAAGGTAAAATAATAATTTAGGCCTACTATTTTGGCTTTTATTTGTTATTAGCGAATTTCCATAAGAAAAATGAGCTATTGCAGTGGCGCTTATGGTAAGGCCCAAGGTCGGGAGTAGCAAATGAGTACCGATCATGGTCCACAGAACACGTTTTGGGGTGTCATTAAAAATATGTATATGTATGTGTTCGCACTCTAGCTCGGAATTTGGTTCAAATTTGGTACCACAAATCCAACAATCGGAAGAACGTTTTTTGACCGAAAATAACTATTTTTTTAGATTTCCCCTACTAGAATGAATTTGTTTTTGAGTTTTTTCTACAAATATAAATGTAGGATGCTATTCTGCACATTTTGTTTTTTTTACGCGACCTTATAACTCGCTTGGTTCCCCCAAAATCGATCGAAACGTAAAATACCATACAAGTATACCCGGTTCAAAGCCACGTGGTGGATTCTACCGAGGGGTTAGCGTGCGAAGCACGCAATGCATTGTGTGTTGAAGATACTCCCGATTCGGGGATTGGCGTGCGAAGCACGCAATGTTTTTTGTGTTTAAGACACTCCCAATATGCGGAATGGAGAGAGATCCATTTTGCAGCTATTCAGCACCGTAGAGACTATTCTATACCTATTTCACAAATTGTTGGTTGAAACCCTAAAACATAGTCCTATAAACTTAATTTTGGTCATTTGCTCAGGTCACGTCAGCGGTTCAGCTGCGTGGTCGAATTATTATATTTATGTATTTTGTTTCCAAATTATACAATTTAGGACTACTTAATTAATTTTTATAGAAGTGAACGAATATTTTTCACGATGCTACCACGATATCAGCTGATTTCTCACCTGTGAATGTTTGTCATACACTACTAGCGGAGAAAGGATGATAAAAACAATGAAGAAAGAATCATCAATCAATAATGCTACTTTCTATACACTACGACTCACAACAGGAAGAGCGTTGCTAAGCAACAATAAACAAACAAAGCCAAGTGTTTACTAATTTTTTTTGAAGGGACAGAGATCTCAAACAGTCACAATTAATTGTACTTTGAACATAAATTTGAACGGAAAAAAGTAGCTTTCCCTAGAATGTTTGATATAATATTGTTTAATATGCTTGTAAGTTGTTTAATGTAATATCGTTCTGTTTTTTGGGTTTTTTTTTATTAAAAGTGAACGAAAAGTGATAAAAAATATTTGATTTCTTTTTTAGGTTTCTCTTTTGTAGAACTACTTTTTAGTTAATTTTATTGTGTAGTATCGTGAAAAGTAGCGTTCAAAACTCGCGTGAAAGTGTCTTTTCAGTATTCTCCGTTTAAAGCGTTCGTCATGCGGCTCGCGTTTCAAACACTATTCATACTGAAAAAGCCCACTTTCTCCACTAGTTGTGAAATATACTATTATAATATTACTTAAAAATAAACGGTACCAGGAACTGGCACATACTTTCTCACAAACACATTTAAATTAATAAACAGATTTACTGTGACTTGTAGGGTGGGGTAGGAGAGGTGATTTTTTATTAAGGGGGCCACCTCCCCGTCCGCCATATTTAATCTGATTCCCATAAGAGCAATGCTACAGAATAAGTTATTTTTTTCCGTTAATTCGTGGAATAAATTTAAAAATTTGGTTTCATTTTGAAGTACTGTCATATGCGGATGTTGATTGCCGAATACATTTTCAAAAACCGTTTTATTGTTTTCATAAACGTATGATTTAAATAGTAAAAAATAGTAAACTTTATTAATTTTTTACTCAGTTGCAAAAAGAGATATTGTAAAAAACCTTAGCAATCAACACCCACAATCTATTTTACTTTAAGGGAAAAAATACAGCTTTCGTTTTTTGACAAAAACAACACCAAAATATGCTTAATAGTAAAGGTAGGCCTATGTTTTGGTTATTTAACATTGAAATGGGTAACCAACTTCGCCGTTTTGAATGTAGAGAGCCGAGCCTTAAAGTAGAAGATTAACTAATAAATATTATTATTATTATTATCTAGAGAGAAAACTATTCGATCGATTTCGAACGAATTTGCACCAAACACGCGTCAATTAGGCCTGTAGCCTATAGATGCACGAAAAAGGTTTTGAAATTTTTGAAAAACAACCCGTTTTATGGCAAAAAAACCCCAAAAAATAGTTATTATTATTATTATTAGCTAAACGAGAGTTTTTAGAAAGATGCGGTTTTTTGCATATGGTAGGGTACATTAAAGGCTGCAAATAAGCCAAATTTTATCAAA
This sequence comes from Philaenus spumarius, assembly GCA_018207615.1. Classification (NCBI taxonomy): domain Eukaryota; kingdom Metazoa; phylum Arthropoda; class Insecta; order Hemiptera; family Aphrophoridae; genus Philaenus; species Philaenus spumarius. Next base: position 12,003 of record JAGFPH010010397.1, on the reverse strand, counting down.
ATCGTTAGAGCCGTTTTTTTATAAACAAATAATAACTGATTTTTTGGGGGGTTTTTTGCCAAAAAGGGGGTTGTTTTTCGAAATTTTTCAAAACCGTTTTTCGTGCATCCATACAGGCCTACTTGACATGTCTGGTGCAAATTTGTTTGAAATCGATGCAATAGTTTTCGCTCTAGCTTTGAATACATACAGACATACATACAGACAGACATTTTGTACAAACAAATTTTTTGGACTCAGGGGGTCCCAAAACGGATATTTCCACAAAAATCTCAACATCGATTTTTTTTACGATCACTATACTTCTCTATACTATAAGTATAGTGAGAAAGTAAAATATATTTATACAAAAATATGAAAATTTAAAAAAAATTTGGGAAGAACTAAATAAAATGGTGTTTTTTAAATAATAAAATAGCCTGAGAAATATTGTAAAACATGGGATTACGTTATATAGAAAGTCAGACTCGTTTTCAATATTTAAATAAAAACCCTATGAGGGGCTCTAGTAAATGAAATGCTTGATCTGATATAAAAATTTAATACCTGTAGCTTTTACGGTATACGGACAACGATTCTGGATCCTCGACGGTCATAAGCATTCGTTATAGCGAATTTCCATAGGAAAAAT
>JAGFPH010010397.1:917-11272 GCA_018207615.1 Philaenus spumarius | reverse complement strand
GCTTCTCATATTGTTGATTGTCAAACTCACATGTGCGTCCTAAGCAGTGAACGTGTACCTCGTTCTAGCCCCCCCCCCCCTAGAAAAAGTCATATGTGCGCCCATGGTTCACTGCCATATATAATGAAAATGGTTTAGTGGATTAAAGTAGGCGAGTGAGATAGCAGACGTAGGCCTATGAATATGAACAGTTTAAAGATATTATGAATGGTTATTGCTGGCACCCTTAAAGTGAATGATAGATCAAATACAATAAATGGTGAAAAGTAGCCCAATGATAGTAGGATTATGATATGAATGGTTTAAAGCTGGCGAATGATAATAATTATGTATAATTATTGTATAATAGTATATGAATGGATTATAAAGACGAGCTGAAGATAGTATAATATGACTGGTTTAAAGTAGACGATTGATAGTTAGGCCTATTCTACTGTATCCTTATATGAAGGAGCAAGGCTTTATGTTTACCCATAATAAAAATAATAAACGGTACCAGCAACTGGCACATACTTTCTCACAAACATATTTAAATTATTAAACAGATTCACTGTGATTCATAATTGTATTAAATTAGGAGGGGGACACATATTGAACTAATAAATATTATTAGGCCTATTATTAAAACTATTAGATAGATTTCGAACAAATTTGCACCAAACATGTCAATTAGTCCTGTATAGATGCACGAAAAAAGGTTATGAAAACTTTTGAAAAACAACCCCCTTTTTGCCCAAAAACCCCCCAAAATCAGTTATTATTGTTATTATTACCTAAACGAGAATGTTTAGAAAATGCGATTTTTTGCATAATGCAGGGTACATTAAGTGCTACAAATATGCTAAATTTTATTAAAATCGTTAGAACCGTTTTTGAGAAATTTGGATTTTTCTCGTTTTTTTTGCCATTTTTGTGTGTAAAACCTCTTAAAAATAAAATAAAAATTTTGAAAAAATGAAAAAGACGCCTGGAGATATTCCAGAACTGCACATACATACCAAATTTCATCAAAATCGGACCGTTGGTATTGTCTCCAGCTCTGTACACATCCTAACAGACACACGGACAGACATCACCAAAAATCCACTTTTTTGGGTTCAGTGAGCACCAAAAGAAATAATTCCACTAAAAATATTTTTGGGTTCAGGGAGCACCAACACAGATAATTCCACTAAAAAATTTTTTGGGGTTCAGGGAGCACCAAAACAGATAATTCCGTTAAAAATTCAAATTCGTAAATTTGGACGAAAACAAACTTTTTCCATATACTACGTAGGCTATAGGGGGGAGAAAATAAAAAGAGAATCTATTTATATGGTGAAAGGTATTGTAAAACTAAGGATAGCCTATATGCAATTTTGGCACACGGGTGAATAAACATGAAAAGCATAATGTTACAGCATGGGAATACCGAAACCTAAAAATATCTGTGATTAAAACATTCTAATGTCGTTTTCCTTCAACGAAAAAGTGTACGAAGAGACTTCGACAATGATTAAATATTACTAAATGTTAAATATAATCGACATTGTTCAACTTAATAAGAAATGAAAAAACCTTTTACGTGTGTTTGTAGGCCTACTAAGGGTAAAAGTAACCGCCCTACCTTTTTAATATTTAATCCTAATCTCAAACCCACAAAAAATAAACATTTCAACTTGTCAATATTTATTGACAGTCATTAAATTGACGCCTTCAATTTCCATTAGAAAGCATTCGCGCAATAGACCGAAGCGAACAATAAAACTAAGTGAAATGTAAACAAAGGCGTGATACAAGGAAAGGTGTGTTTTTATCTAAGGTGGAACCGGAAGCGCTACAATGGGCGTGGTTTGATCCACCAATCGCGCGCCGGGAGGTGGTCTGAGACTGCGCGGAACAGGTTTGTCCTGACATGTGTTTTTTTTTAATCGGGGACCGATGTTTTTTTTAAGGTGAGGAAATATTTTCGTTTTACATTTGTCGGAATGGAATAATGGATGGTCGAACGTGTTTTCCTAATCCGGTTAAGTTGTTACGTATCATTTAACTTTATTCTTGAAATGTTGGATTTTTTCGAAGGCGGGATATATTTGTGTTGCATTTATTTTATAGATTTTTCGAGATTATAAAATTCAATTGACAGTTTGATGTCTTAATTTTCCTTGCGGAACATTTTGGTCGCATGAAGGATTTGTCATACATCCGCCATATGGAGTAACTTAAAGAACTCTTAGGCTACCATTTACGGCACGATTTAATAACAGGAGATTGCATGTAGCCTACTGTATTCCTTTTTTCGAAAAAGTTTGCTACCGTTATCCATTGTAACACAAATAGGGAAAACTTTGTAAGGAAACGATTTATAAATAGTCAATCAGCAACTGATACTTGAATAACACATTCATATTATCTCATCTACCACTCGCCTACTTTAAACAATTAGACTCTTGTCTACTATAAACCGTTAACTTTATATCATGCCTATCTACCAATCGCCTACTTTTTAGACTAAATAGTGTACATTATACTAGGATACTTGACTACTTTATAGGCCTACAGATCATTTTATATTACATAGCCTATCACTATTACCTACTTTAAAAAATGCTTAGAATATTAAGTTATAGGCTCTACTAGAACTTGCCTACTTTAAACTGTTAATTTTATAGCCTATTATCACTCACCTACTTAAAAGTATTTAAATTACGCTATCCTCTCTTGCCTACTTTAAACCGTTAATTTTATATTATGCCTATCTACCAATCGCCTACTTTATTGACTAAATAGTGTATATTATACTAGTATACTTGACTACTTTATACAGATCATTTCATATTACATAGCACTAATTAGAATATTAAGTTATATATTAGAACTTGCCTACTTTAAATTTTTAATTTTATAGGCTATTATCACTCACCTACTTAAAAGTAGGCCTATTTAAATTATGCTATCCTCTCTTGCCTACTTCAAACCATTCATATTCTATAATTTGTATTAGTTTCGAGTAAATATTTTAAAATAAAGTACTAATTTCATAATTTAGGCCCTGTAGTTACTAAAGTTTATAAATATCGCATTGATTTTTGTTAAAAAAGGAAAGATCTGCTTTTTAAAGCCTTTCTGGAATGACAAATTAGGCCTAATTAATCAAATTTCTTTTAAGGGGATCCGAGCCCTTCAAAGACCGATTTTCCCAAAATTTTGAAAAAAAATTGTTACTATCTTTTTTCAAGGTGCATGTAATTAAAAGTATGTGTACAAAATTTCAAGCTGTTTTGAGCATTTTTTGTGGGTTTTTTGCTGTTATTTAAACAATCGGTTTACTCGATTTTTGTCGTTTTTAGAGTATTAGCTGATCTTTACTCTTTCTTATATCATAAATGTTTGTTATTTAGGCCTACATTGTGTGATTTATAAACATAGGCAATTATAATGTAAGGGATATAACATAGGGAAAAACCTACAGAGCAGGCGAATTTTAGAAGGTAAAAAGGCAGATTTTCATTGATTTATATGATAAAAACTTTAAATGCCATTTGCCGCAAATACTTTTTTCCGTGTTTTGTTACACTAAAGTTTGAATAACGTTTGAACTATAAGAGATAGAAACATTAAATTTTTACTGCATTATCTTGATACCTTTTGCAATAATCTAGAGTATGGAAAATGTTTTACCTTATTAAATAGGTTTTTAATAAAAAAATAAAAAAATTAAATTTAAAATTATTTTTTTTTATTGTGAATATTTAAAAGTACATATTTTTAACTATGCTAGCTAGAAAATTATCAATACTCTAAAAGTTGTATTAGCACATGCATATTATGAGAAAATTTTTTATTTAAATTGTTTCACAAACAAAAAAGTTATTCAAATTTTTTTTAAACGTGAAATTTGGTACAAAAAACCACTAAAACCCATATAAAACACAAAATATGGGATGGACAAAAAAATTCATTGTTACAAATATTTTTTTTTAGAGGGTTTGAAGGTAAAAAACCTATAAAATAGTTGAAAAAATAAAAAAACTTTAAAAAAGTAGCCGAAGGGCTCGGATCCCCTTAAGATTAGGCCTAATATTGTTTTTTTTTTAATATATATAATTTATTTAGAGTCTACTGCGTGAATTAAATATAGACCTTGTAAGCCTAAGTGAATAAATTAATGAATTTTGATTTCCCCTTTAAGGATAGGCCTACAATGTGCTATACAAATATATAGATCTACATCCCTAAACACGTAGACTATATAAAATTATATTTATAACATAATATCTACTCATATCCTACTAGGCCTATACATAAGTGTTTTAATTGTTCAATACAGTTTCATTAAATATATAGGCCTAACGTATACAATACTGTATAGGAAATGCCAACCGAATACAAAAAAAAAAAAAAAAAACTGGAAATGACACAACCCTGTTGCCAAAGTCAGTTTTTGGGTTTACCTTCAACAAAGTGCAACAAAAATAAGAACACTTATTTTTGTTGTTAATAGAAGTTGTTATTTATTACATTTTTAAAAGAAATGGGTTGACAAAAAATAATTTATTAATTTTTAGTTATTTTGCAATAAACAATTTGAAAAATTGCTACTGTTCTGGATTTCACAATCACAAAATAGATTTGTCACTTCCTGTTACTAACTATGAGCTATTCATACAGGCATTAAACAGGCCTATTGTTAACATTCCATTCTCCAGATATTTTAACCATTGAAGGGTGTATCTCTGAGTACCATCTCTCCTTACGTGCAACTATATTGAATACTAGGGGAAACCCCTGCGTGCTCCGCACGCTAACCCCGTTGGAACCTCCTATATAAACAATCATGTTATGTTTTATTTATAATAAAGTTGTAGAATTAATAGTCTAATAACCCCAAACTAAGATGGTAGGCCTAAATAATGTTAAACGTTCAAATCAAATTATTTCGTATATTTTATAACAGCAGTTATAATAAAGGTTGAAGAACCAGCAAGGCTCATGTTTACACTGTCATAAAAACCTAACCTAAAAGTTAGAAATACAAATAATTGTTTGTATTTGTAAAAGTTTGAAATCAGCTGTTAATATTAGAACAAACGGCTGTTTTATCTGTTATTTTATTCAATTGGTTGCTATGGTAATGAATGTGTTACATGTGTTGGTTCATCAGCCTAGGCCTAACCTAAGAAATTGTTCCCACTAAATTTACTAATATTGAAATAAAAAATGTTTTTTATCAAAATGAATTATAGCCTACGTTGCCCAGGGATAGTGTAGCTTTTTATTAGTAAAACTATTTTTTCAATCGGTTCAGTAGTTCCAGAGATTACCCCTTACTTCATACAAACAAACAAATTTTACCTGTTTATAATATTAGTAGGCCTACTTATAGATTGTTTGACAATATCAAATCTAGGCTTAACTGATTTAGAATGTAGAATTATTTTAATCATGTTGTAATTAATTTATTAGTTGTTATGCAAACGTAATTTATGGGTTAACATTATTATTTAACATTATAATATGTTAATTAGTTTCACTTGTTTCTCTACCTGTCTGTATGCCAACACCGGATAAAGGTATCAAGCGGAAATTTCACATGGGCTGGTTATGAAGTTTGCTAACCCGCGTTATGCTAATAAACCGAACTTAATAAACATTTTGCGAAGCTCAAGTGTGATGCACGAAAAAATAAATAGTTTATGTTGCCATGCCGGTATCATTTGAAAGGGTTTTATTTACCGATTTCAAAAATGTTACGTGGTTTCCAAGATTACCCTGAAACTGATTTTCAAAATCCCGCTCTCCCCTCTATTTCTGAAGGGGCGGGGGAAGGGGGAAGTAAAACGAATTTAGTGCCTTTCTTATGTAACTTCTTGACATTATAAGCAGCTGTGTGCGGTTGTTGAAATGTGTCGACCTTTCTTTGAGAAGATACACATTTTACCCGATAAAAGTGTAATGGCGGAAACACTAAATAATTTACAATTAATGCTATCTATGAACTGATTCGGTTATAGCGAACTAATATGAACATGACAAGCCAATGGATGGATCCACACTGATAGAGTCCGAACAGTCCATTCTGATTAACACGTCATTATATTCAATATACTAAGCTAACCACCAAACAAATATCGATAACCAAAGCTTGAACGAATTGGTGTAATTTAACGAAGGCCTATGAAGTAGTAGATGGCTCCCAAACACAGCATTTCTTCTTTAAAATCCTAGCTGCAATTACTTTCTTGGTAATTTTTAAGGCGAATGTAAGCCTATTTTTTTACTTTCTCCACCCTATACGTAGTATATGGTGAAAGTATTGTTTTCGTAAAAATGTTCGAATTTGAATTTTCAAAACCCAAAAAAATTGTTTAGTGCAATTATCTGTGTTGGTGCTCCCTGAACCCAAAAATATTTTTAGTGGAAGTTTTTGTTTTGGTGCTCCCTGAACCCAAAAAAGTGTTTTTAGAGTGGTGTCAGTCTGTCTGTATGTATACACGACCAGAGATTACACTATTGGTCCGATTTTCATGAAATTTGGTATGTAGGTACCTACTAAACCGTAATATCTCCAGGCGTTTTTTTCATTTTTTGGAATTTTTAATTTTTAAGGGTAATTTACCCCTAAAAACCCATAAAAACCGACAAAAATGCAAATTTCTCAAAAACGGCTCTAACGATTTTGATCAAATTTTCAGTATTTATAGTGCTTAAGATGCCAAACAAAATGCACCACCCGCTTTTATCAAAACTTCGGCGTTTTATAATTATGGGGAAATGTTTAAAAATAAACAAGTTTGTGTTGTCAATCTAGCATCGCGGAGGCGGCCGCACGTGGTAGCACCACGGTAGCGAGCACGGCCAGTAATTCAAAGGTCGCGCGATCGAATCCCGCCTGGGACAATAATTTTTTTATACGGTTGACGTAGGTAGAATATTATTTTTTTGTTTTGTTCTAAAAAGTAGTAAATAAAATGATTAAAAACAATATTATTTTGACTACAGTAAGTTGGGAGAAAGTTTGTGTCAGTTAACTGATACCGTTTATTTAGCAACATTTTCAGAAATAAATTTAAAATGTTGAAGCTGAAATTTTGTAAAAACGTTGCAGTAAAGGTACCTTCGATATCACAAAAAGCTATAACGAATTGGAACTTTTAAGAAAAGGTTATGAAAAATATGTTTTCCGTTCAGTCCTTCAACCGGCTTCCATCACCAATGTAAAATGCATTCAGTACATAAAAAACAAAAAAACTTTTTAATATTTAAAAAAAAATTAAAATGACTTTATTTAGAGATATAAACAATGCTTGTACAATATTTAAGTAAATATTTTTAATTTATTTTTTGAAAATTTTGCTAAGTAATAGGCCTACATTTTTCTTAAATGAGTTAGTAGGCCTATAAAATAAGCGTAAATTCAAAAGGTCACCATGACCCTATAAAGGCGAGGGTCAGAAATAAAATGGACATGTTTGTTCCAAAACTGAAGTTAGCAATATTTATGAAATTTTACATATAATATTATAATATGCTTTTAATAAATTTACCGACTGACATTAAATTCTGTACGCATTTCAATATTTAAAAAAAAATGGTCCAAGTATTTTTATATTTTCAATAATATGGATTTTGTCTTTAAAGCAGCTGTGTAAATCCGGGTGGTGATGGTTTTTAGCGTGATGAATTTGAGTATTGGTGAAAGGACGTTGTGTATGAGTGTATAATAATTTGAAACTTAGTATTGTGCTTGAGATTAACACGTTCGCTGCGGCAGGTATGAAATCGTGCCAGGCGCGCTCCACGCCTCATGCGAGCGGTACTAATCATACCTCTTTGTATTGCAATACACAATGCGTTGCGTACTTCGCACGCCAACCCCCGTGTTGGGAGTATTCTCAACACACAATGCATTGCGTGCTCCGCACGCAAATCGCCGTTTTGGGAGTATTTCCAATACACAATGCATTGCGTGCTCCGCACGCCAACCCCAGTATTGGGAGTATTTTCAATACACAGAACATTGCGTGCTTCGCACGTCAATCCTCGTATTGGTAGAATTTTCAATAGACAGAGCAATGCGTGCTTCGCACGCCAATCGCCGTTTTGAGAGTATTTTCAATACACAATGCATTGCGTGCTCCGCACGCAAATCGCCGTTTTGGGAGTATTTCCAATACACAATGCATTGCGTGCTTCGCACGTCAACCCCCGTATTGGGAGAATTTTCAATACAGAGAGCATTGCGTGCTTCGCACGTCAACCCCCGTATTGGGAGAATTTCCAATAAGAGAGCAATGCGTGCTTCGCACGCCAATCGCCGTTTTGGGAGTATTTTCAATACACAGTGCATTGCGTGCTTCGCACGTCAATCCTAGTATTGGTAGAGTTTTCAATAGACAGAGCAATGCGTGCTCCGCATGCCAATCGCCGTTTTGGGAGTATTTTCAATACACAACGCATTGCGTGCTCCGCATGCCAATCGCCGTTTTGGGAGTATTTTCAATACACAATGCATTGCGTGCTTCGCACGCCAATCGCCGTTTTGGGAGTATTTTCAATACACAATGAATTGCGTACTCCGCATGCCAATCACCGTTTTGGGAGTATTTTCAACACACAATGCATTGCGTGCTCCGCATGCCAATCACCGTTTTGGGAGTATTTTCAATACACAGTGCATTGCGTGCTTCGCACGTCAATCCTCGTCTTGGTAGAATTTTCAATAGACATAGCAATGCGTGCTTTGCACGCCAATCGCCCTTTTGGGGTTATTTTCAATACACAATGCATTTCGTGCTCCGCACGCCAATCGCCGTTGTGGGAGTATTTTCAATACACAAAGCATTGCGTGCTTCGCACGTCAACCCCCGTATTGGGAGAATTTTCAATACACAGAGCAATGCGTGCTTCGCACGCCAATCGCCGTTTTGAGAGTATTTTCAATTCACAATGCATTGCGTTCTTCGAACGCCAATTTTGAGCCTATAAGCTATGGACGCACATGTTGGTCAGCTTTAAAATTTTAGTGATTATTACGTAGAAAGGTTCAAAAATACAAAATTAGGTTGTTTCTTCTCATTTAGGCTATAAATATAAAATATAAAAGGTCAGCTCCTGGCATAGGAAATACAAAATTTGCGTAGCAGTGAACTTGTTAAAGTCATAATACAAGAATGGTATTGTTTGATATTTGTGCTTTCATGATGGGTGGGTCCGGTGCGTTATTGTTGCTACTTTTTTTAAACAATGTACAAAGTGAAGGTTGGCTCAAAACAGGTCTTTAACCTCGAGCCAACTCAGATTCTGTAATTATATGTTTAGGTTATTTACTAGTAGTATGTGTATTGATTAGTTTTGTTTTATTTGATTATGTTTCATTTTATTGTACTCTGTTTATTATTGTATAAATATCTCTGTTGTTTGAGTTTGTAAATATCTTGGCAAAATTGTGTTGCAATGTAATCAATAAATTTAATTTCATCTCAACTGCAGCTAAAACTTTAAAAAAAAAATAAACAGTTGTTTTAAGGCACTTAAATAGGCAACTTTCAGGAATCCTAACATTTATTAGAACATTTTGATGAATTAGGCCTATATGTTTTCCATTTAGGCAGAGAAGGCTTACGTTATTTCTGTGTTTGGGAGCCGTCTTCTGCTTTATCTACATTAAATTCCAACCAATTCGTTCAAACCATGGTTATTGTTACTTGTTAGGTGGTTAGCTTAGTTTGTTGTTGTATTTACATTAAACTTTCGGACCGTTACGAGTACGGCACCCTTGGTTTGTCCTGTTTGTATTAGTTCACTAAAACCACCGCTGATTATATTAGATAATCAACCACCGCGCAGGCGGGCGCCAAGACGTTTCTGAACGATTACCAGTTACCAAATAATGAAGGACAAATTAGTTTTACTTCTGAAATTACAGAAACCTACAACTGCCAGTAAAACATTGTACGTGTTAGCAGAGATTAGGCAAGGTCTACCCTGCCGTCTATGCTTATGCGCTTGCGTGACATTTTGGATTTTACGAACAGTGGAAAGATGGTAGCTGACTCAATGGCGGTGTTAAAGCGTGGAAGGTTTCTGACAAAGGCCATCATCGGGTACACCGACTGGGTGGGATAATTAAAGGAATACGAATATTTGCTCAGAATGTCTGTACAAATTTAAGGGATTTCGTTACCGTCAAACAAACTTCTAAAGTTGTATTAGAACTTTAGAAAATTTTCAAAATGATATTGCTTTCAAATAAAACGTGAAGAAATTTGGAAATTATGTTTCTTTTATATTTTTTGTGATACATGTAGTGATACATAATGTTCTTGAATTCTGTTTCTTTTATTATGTTTGTGATATTTATGTAGGTTGCATGA
>JAGFPH010010396.1:15010-40310 GCA_018207615.1 Philaenus spumarius | reverse complement strand
TAAGACATCTATAGACCACCATCATCTCTCTGGCCTCAGGTATGCTTTTGTTTTATTGTATAGTATCTATATTTCCTTTAGTAGTGTCTTGAGTAAAATTTGATCTATTGAATATACATGAAAACATATGATCTCACTGAATCTTTTATTATTTTTGTGAGTCTTTTGTATTTTTTCTTAACATTGCTTGCTCACTGAACAAAATAAGAGCAGGAGGGAATTTCAATTAAAAAAAAACTGGATATAAAGGAATTGTTATCGCAAGCAATAAAATAAAGTCGTACTATGAAAAGTATAAATTAATTTATTCGCATGTAATTCTTGCAGTTAAGCTTTTGACGTGTTCAAATTGATTGATGGTACAGATAATATTAGTAAAACTTTATGGGCAGTTATAATAAAAATGTTTGCAAGAGAAAGAATAAAAATGGCACCGATAATATAGACGTTGATGGTGTTAGTTATACAGAGCCATCAGCTCTGGCAAATTTATTTAATTATTTTTTCATTAAAGGCTCTGCTATTCAGCGTAGGTCTTTTAAATCATTAATACTTCAAAAGATCAATAAAAATCTATGTTTCTATCACTCATGTGTGGAAATAGTATATTGTAGAACTAGTGGAGAAAGTGGGCTTTTTCAGTATGAATCGTGTTTGAAACGCTGGTCGCATGACGAGCTCTTTAAATCCATGAATACTGAAAAGACACTTTCACACGAGTTTTGAATGCAATTTTTCACGATACTACACAATAAAACTAATTAAAAAGGTAGCTCTCTACAAAAAAACCTAAAAAAGTAATCAAATATTTATAGTTAGGTTTATTGTTGATTAGCAACGCGGATCCAGCTGTAAATCATAGTGTGAAGAAAGTATCATTATTGATTGATGATTCTTACTTCATTGTTTTGATGATACTTTCTCCCATAGTTTAGTATAGTGACAAACTTTCACAGGTAGTATACAAGGTGAGAAACCAGCTCATATGGTGAAAAGATATTTCCCCAGTGATTAGCAAACTAAAAAACGAGAAAACGACTGACATTGATGAAGTCTCACAGTGGCTCATCAAAAACTGTTCTGATAAACACGTCAAATCTCTACAAATTTTAATTAACTCATCTTTTTATATTTCCATAGGAAAAATGAGCTATTGCAGTGGCCCTTATGGTAAGACCCAAGGTCAAGAGTAGCAAATGAGCACCGATCATGGTCCCCAGAACACGTTTTTGGGTGTCATTAAAAATCATATATATATATAAATGTATATATGTGTTCGCACTCTAGCGGCCGCAATTTAAGTCCGATTTGGTTCAAATTTGGTACACATGTTGGTTGTCTCCGTCGCTCGGACGAGTTCGTTAGCCAAAAAAATCCAACAACCGGAAGTACGTTTTTTGACCGGAAGTAACTATTTTTTTAGATTTTTCCTACGATAATGATTTTTTTTTAGAATTTGTTCTTCAAATATAAATGTAGGATGTTATTCTGCACATTTTTTTTTACGCGACCTTATAGCTCGCTTGGTTCCCCCAAAATCGATCAAAACGTAAAATACCATAGAAGTACCCGGTTTAAAGCCATGTGGTGGATTGTACCGCGGGGTTGGCGTGCGAAGCACGCAATGCATTGTGTATTAAAGATACTCCCAATACGGGGGTTGGCGTGTGAAGCACGCAATGTTTTGTGTGTTGAAGATACTTCCAATATTCGGAATGGCGTGCGAAACACGCAATGCATTGTGTATTGAAGATAAGCCCAATATGCCGAATGGCTTGCGAACCATTTTGCAGCTATTAAGCACCGTCGTGAATAGACCCATTTCCCAAATTGTTGGTTGAAACCCTATAAACTTAATTTTGGAAATTTGCTCAACTCACGTCAGCGGTTCACAGGGTATTATTGTATTACCCTATTACAATATTTGGCAACTAAAGCGAGTTACTTTTATGTTAATAACCGCAAAACTCTGAATACAATGTGACTTTAACAATAGACCAAAATACTTTGCTTTGCTCAGTCAGTGTGTTGTCTTCCTTCACTTGAGATTTCGATGGTCCAAACTTCGAGCTGATTTCCCCGTCTCGATTTCCTGGCCGCACTTTGCACGACGAACTGGCCCAACCTCCGGCCCAACACACTAACAACAGACTGGCCCCGAATCTAGATTAGGGTTATGCTTATATAACCCATCTTACTTCCGTGTTGACAAACTACACTGTTCTTACGTGCAACACAAAAACACTTCCGCCAAGCTCATCCTCCCTTATTATGCTTCCTTGTTTACCTCCATCTGTCTTACGCAAAGTAATATCTTTACACTAAACATACTAACTCTAATATTGAATATAACTAATATATATGTTTTAATACACACCCCATCAATTCGTAACATCATAAAAAAAAAAAACATTACTACTGTATTTCAGTACCCTACATTCAGTAATGTTGACATTAAATGTTTCAGTTCAGTATTTTTAGTGTTTTTTTTAAATCACAGTAGTTTTGTAATTGTTAATGTTTAAAATTTTAACTTTATTTTCTACTCATTAAAACTTTGTACACTAACATATCTGATAGTTTTTTTGCTATGAGTCAATAAGTCAATAAGTAAAGTGAAATTGAAAAAATCTATATATTTATTGTACTTACATAAATAATAGTAGCAATACTTTTCAACATAACCCCTTCCTACAACTATGTACCTAGTCCATCTTTTAAAAAACACTTAATTCTTTCCTGGATTATTTCTTCTTTGTGTTCAGAAAATTTTGCACCGCTTCAATGGTCTCTTCATCAAATCGATAATGATTTTCTCGCAACTGTTCTTTAAATAGGCCAGAAAGATGAAAATCATTTGGATCCAGGTCCGGACTATATGGAGGGTCGTCCAACAGCTAAAAACTGAGATTTTGAAGGTACAGAACTGTGTTTTTGGCCGTATGGGGTAGAGCGTTATCCTGAAGCAAAATCACACACTTTGATAGTTTATCACGTCTTTTGGATTTTATTTTTTTCTTCAATAAATGCAGTAGCTCAGGAGTAGCTGTCATTCTTTATTGAAGTCAACCAAAATTGGACTTTCCATATCCCAGAATATCGACATCATAACATTTCCTGCAGACATCTGATTTCTGAACTTACTTGCTGTGGAAGATGAAGGATGTTTCCACACCGAACTTTGTCGCTTACTCGCTGGTTCAAAATTATGGACCCATGTCTCATCAGCTGTTAATATTCGGTTAAGAAATGAGTCTCCTTCTTCTTCGTAACATTTCAAAATGCTTCTGGGAAATTTTCAAACGATTGCCTTTGTGGATGCTGGTCAATCGACGTGGAACTCAGGGAGCAATGACTTTTCAAAAGTTTAAAGAATCGTGGATGATTGAATATGCTGAGCCATGACTTACATTTAACTCACTTGCAATTTCATCAACTGTAATTCGTTGATTATCGAGAATCGTTTGTTTAACCGTTTCAATATTATCATTAGTTTTTGAAGTGGAAGGCCTCCCAATCCGCTGTTCATCATACAGAGAAATCTTACCACTTTTAATGCGATCAATCCATTTGTAGATCTTGCTTCTACTTAAACAACTCTCTCCTTATTGCTGCTGTATTCCACGAATAATCTCTGCTGGTTTCACACCTTCTGAATTGAGGAAACTTATCACTGCTCACATTTCCTCCTTGGTGCATCCAGACAAAGGAGAGTTCATTTCACACAGTCTTTTAAACACAATCACACGTAGTTAACAATGAAACAATACTTTCAATGAACAGTTATAGACGTTATGAGTTATAGCAAAACAATCGGTGCTGCCATAAATGTGAGTCGGAGGGAAATCAAAATTTTCCTTTACTTTTTGATTTTCCCTTTGAGGGACCTCAGCTCCAATTACCTCAAATTACTGGGACTTCACTGTACTGTAAAAGGAAATAATGGTGTTAATAGTGCGAATATATAGTTTTTGTCAGGGGTTTACTGGTGGTGGAACGCACAGGAACACCATTCTGGTATTGCTTTTTATTAATTTCTTTTTTATGTTTGATTTTAACCTTGCACTGGACCATCAACTCCCTCAATCACACTCATTCAGCACTCGGTTCAGAATTTTACATCCACCAATCGCCAATCTAGAAACCTCAAGATATCCCCACACTACAGTGCGTTGCGACTATGCGAGCCAACTACAGTAAAGTCTCCCACATTGTCCCTCAGCTCGGAATCAATATGGGACAACTTGGGAGCACCAGACACCATTTTCCAGCCTCGCGGCACGCCTTTGATTTTTGGCATGCAAAAGTTTATAACATATTGATGAGGTTATTGTAATCAAAATAAGATCAAACGTGATATAATTTGGACCAAATTTAGTGATTAATACTTAAAGAATAACTCATTTAATTTCACGATTACTTAATTACAAAATAAATATGCAGAATGAGATCACAACAGGAATACATACAAACAATGGCTGTACACTGACAAACGCCGTCACAAATACAAGGTTGAAAGGTGGCCCGAAAAAGGAAAATGTGGCCGCACGGCGATTTAGCAACGTTAAGTTGTCTGCTTGCGTTTACTGTACTCAGCGACAGTAGACTGCGTTTGGGCTCGTGAGCGCATGCACGACTAAACTAAAAGTGGCTGGTCGCTTTGAAGTCGACATTGTGATGTTTAGTTTTGTGACTTTTGAGTGTCGTCAGAATAATTCACTAACAAGCGTTTGTGTTGTGTTCTCCTGATAAGCTTGATTGTGTTTTGTTGATTGTCGGTAGTGTCTGGAGTGAAGTTAGTGGAGAAGCCTGTAGACTGAAATGCACTCACTATTCAGGTTTACAGTGTAGTAAGAAAAAATTTCCAAATATACAGGGTGTCTGGCAACAATTCTACCAAACTTTACCGAGTTATTCAGCAGTTCAAAACTAGCAGGCAATACAATATATCATGTATTGTGGCCTATCTTGCTTAGTTTAGAAGTTGTGCGCCTGTTTGCGTTTTTTGTAAAAATTATAAAGCACGAAAGTTTATAACATTGGTTTACATAAATGTACAAAATTTATTTTTGCTGAAGTGATCCATTTCAAGATGGTGGCAGTCCAAACTTTTCAAAGTTAAATACCTAAAAAACTTAAGATTTTACGAAAAAAATGTTAAGATGGAAAAAATGTAGTCAATTTAAAGACAAATCTAACGGTTATTTTTTATCATTGAGTCAAGAGTAACCGAAATACAAAAATTGTGGCTGAAAGTGGTTTTCATGATCCATTTCCGTGAATGTAGTAATCACAGAGTTTGTTATGCATAAAAATCTAACAACCGGAAACACGTTTTTTGATTGGAAGTAAACATTTTTTGAGATTTTTCGTATTAAAATGAAACATTTTTGGGGTTTTATTTGAAAAAATATATTTTATTCCACGCATTTTGTTTTTATACACAACCTTATATCGTCTGGTTCTCCCAAAATCGATCAAATAGTAAAAGTACCCTGTATTCTTTACGAGATTGCCTACTGCGAACGAAGCTAAGCAGACCATAATCCGAGGCCGCAAGGTCGAACAAGCGAGCGGAACCAAGCAGTGCGTGAGCCATGGCTGGAGGCTGAGGTGGAAATCAATTCTAGCAATATATTTTGTACATGCAGACCTCATGAGTAGCTAGCTCAATTTTGGAAATGCACAACTCACGTTAGTCGTTCAGCTGGGTGTTTGAATTGTTTTACTTATAGTTTAGTTAATTTAACCCTCGCTGTGGAAGTGTACAAAAATATTAAAATCAACTACTATAACATTTTCACTCATTACTGCCATATGCATTTAGTATCTAAAACAAAAATTATATTGAAATGTTTTTGTTTCAGGTCAAGTCTCAGACCCAGAGCTGGAGACTGCAGGTCAGTGATAGTTTAAGGTCGTGTGCCGAAATTTCCCCCGTGTCGTTTTAGAAAGTAATAAAACATGTCAGCCAACCTCGACTCCATCATTCCTTTGTTTGCACCCTTATCGAAGGAATTTCAACCAAGAGGTTTTTCCTTGAATAATACAAAATACAGAGTCAGGGTGACTCAACACAGGCCTTATGTGGCCTCGGTATTTTATGTGTTTCAGGTTCCTTTTTCGTATTCTGTTGTTTTTATTTCAGGTCCGGAGAAGCCCACCCCTAATTTAAGGTTATTTCAGCTTTCACCCTGGCTCTGCTTCCCCAGTTATACATACAAAGGTGTGATGGAATCCCTGAAATGTAATGGAATACAAGTTGTCATCCGTTCACTGTCGTATGTTTTAACGGTTTTCGTGTCCCATTCTCTTAACTCTTTTTTGGATTCAAGGAGCACCAAAACAAAAAATTCCACTAAAAATATTTTTGGGTTCAGGGAGCACCAACACAGATAATTGCACTAAACAATTTTTTGGGGTTCTGGGAGCACCAAAACAGATAATTCAACTGAAAATTTAAATTCGAACATTTTTACGAAAACAATACTTTCTCCATATACTACGTATAGGGTGGAGAAAGTAAAAATGAAGGATTAGATACAACAGCTAGGCACTAGTAGTGTTGTTGCCAGCTGCCAGTTGCTTTCATCCGTTTTTCCCCTTCTTTTTCGTTATTATGATGTATCAAACCCCATCTTAATCGAAAAGTAATAATTAACCAATAAATAAAAGAGAATTATCTATGACATTCATTAGCCTAGCCTACCTAAGAGAACCAACCTAACCTCTTGTAAAGAAATAGCCATAAAGTACTAGGAAGTATATACGAATTTCAAAATTACATGATATTATTACCAATCAAGCAAATGTTATGAACCTTAGATAGTAAAAACCGCACACATAAATAACTGAGTTAGAAAATAAATCACGATAGCAAACTTGATTAAAATTTTAGCCTAGAAGTAGGGTAACCTGAACTAACTAAACAAACACACCAACAATTGTAAATTTTATAACAGATTACACTACGCACAGCACAAACACCCACATACATACATCATTTATTTATTTATTCAATCATTCTGTATCGTAAGTTAAAACTAGTATAAGCACGGACTTTTACAGTTTGTTATGAACAGAAGGTAAACATAGACAACCGCCATGTTCAATTCATATCGCTACGTGAATCAAAGATCGTCTAGAATACAGTACCAAAACTAAATGTTTCAAATCAGATAAATAACCCTAAGTCGTAACCAAAAGCTAAAGAACAGAATTTTAAAATTAGTATAATAATTATCAACTAGATTAGACACAATAGAATATAATAATTAGATTAATTAGTCTCTCAACACCATCTATACTCAAAACAACAACTATTCAACATGCGTCAAACCAGTGTTATTTTAATACGCGGATTTTTATAAATTTAAAAGTAATAAATAATATTTTGGCGAATCATAAGTATTCAATCATCTATCAGAATTAAAATACCAGTAACATAATTAAAATAAAAGCAAAAAGTGACAAAATAAACGTTTGTAGTAAACTCCACCAGAAATTTAGTATTAATACACTGAGGAGCAATTCAAAACATCAGTAATGTGTGACGTAAGTCGGACAGCTTAAGAAAAGAACCAATCGCAACGCAAGATGCCGGATGACATCATGTCCGATACGCCGTTCGAAGGAGACCGCGAGAGAGAAGCTAAAAAAAAAACGACGCTTGGCAGAAAGAGTTAAGAAGTGTTAGCGTCACCTCCAGTTTTACAAGATCGTCGGAATGTGCATCGTAAATATTCAAAGTGACTATTAAAATACTAATTGTAAATTCAATGAAAAGTACCAACAGAACTGGTATATTCTGTTTATAACTTCTATATATCAACTATGAACTCTTTTTAACTATGAACAGCAAAATTTAATCTATAAAGAAAATTTAAAATATAAAATGCCAACCTTTTAGATCTTTCAAAGTAAATTCATTATTGCGTATAAATAAGTAGCTATCAATCCTATTCATAGCAGCACGATTACCTACCCCGAGAACATTAATTGATTAACCTATTTAACTTATTTATATTTTAACATTGAACTAGCCTAATATGAACTCTAATTTACTTCCACTGTGCTAAATAAGGTGTGCTAAGCCGAAGGCATTTCCATAATTGTATTAAAGACAATATATTTTCCAACCTAAGGATGTTAAATAACAATATATTGTACAAATTATTTCTGTTGAGTTAATAAATTTATGCTTATTTCTTGTGACCTAATTCCATCTGATATTAATTTATTGTTTACAATTTAGGAGTTTAATACTGATCTGAATTGAGTAGGGTCAGAATATTAGACTTTCTAATAACAAAAAAGGAAATTACATAATAAATTATAGTTTATAAATTATAAAAGACTCCCAACTTTGGGACAAGTATTTTATTATAGTTTACATTAAATATACCATTATATTATCTCGAAGAAATTTTTTTCTCGCTCTTTTTCAAGATAATGCGGTAGTAACGGACAGACTGCGGGATGACAAAACGGACAGTTCGAACAACCTATCTCTCTCCTTCGATTTTTAGAAGAAAATGGAATCGTAACGCAACGGAAGGAAATAACCCCAGATGATGTAAACCTACACTAGAGCGAGGTCGAGAGCATTTTTCGCATCTACTTGTGATATCAGTTCAGTTTCAGTGTTCACCACCTCCTCGCTTTCCTCCGAGTAAATCATCACTGTTTAGAACATACACTAGCAGATGTTCCCGCTCTTAATTTACGCCTTAACAAGTCAATACTTTGATATTATTCATGAAATCCGCCTATTCCGAATTCCCCCTAAACCGAACAGTGTTCAGTCCCAATTAGTTCGGAATAGGGGGACTCTACTGACATATTCATTATTAAAATCATGAAAACGCATGACCTTTTCTTATTGAATATGATTATTACAAACACAAATGTTATATTGAAAAATGAAGGCTATAAGAAAATTTGTTTGGTACATTCTCAGAAGTAAAATGTCCACGAGGGAAAACATTATTTATTAAAAATCAACAACTAAAGAAAACTATAATCAAGTAAAAACATCGATCTTGATATTGAGGGACCTGGAGTATCGCAATAATGTTAGCAGGTATTGAAGCAACTGCAGTTCTTTAAACTTGTCAACGTTGTTGTTGGTGAGCCTGGA
This sequence comes from Philaenus spumarius, assembly GCA_018207615.1. Classification (NCBI taxonomy): domain Eukaryota; kingdom Metazoa; phylum Arthropoda; class Insecta; order Hemiptera; family Aphrophoridae; genus Philaenus; species Philaenus spumarius. The sequence goes on along the minus strand of JAGFPH010010396.1, from coordinate 31,171 downwards.
TCTGTGTTTATTTTTTTATAAACTTTAATTTGATACAAGTTGATTAAAACCAAGCGCGGTCCCAGAGGGGAGGGTCAAGGGGATCATGACCCCCCCCCAAAATCTGAAATAATTAATGTTTTTAATAAGCCTTTTTGTACTAAATAAGTTTTCATAGATAAATAATTATTCTATAATTTTGGGGAGCTATAATTAATTATATTTGCAAATCGAATACAATTTGGGAGAGGAACGACTTGTGGGTCTAGCTCTATTAAATATTCATAGAGACATAGATGTGGATGTGAATGCCGTGATTAACAGGTTTGCTAAGAGCTCAAAGACGAGGTTGGAATTTGTCTTGTAATTCATATGAATAGTATTTCCTATTACATATTAAACCATTGATAAAATGTGTATTGTTTCAGTTTCTATTCATTTATACCTGAACTGGGTCAATTAAAAACTTGACAAGTATTTAGATGTCGCTTAAAGTTAAAGCTTAGATTTTAGGTTAGGAGTTCGTTGACCTGTAATTAGATACTATAAATAAATTTGCACTACCTATAAATCCCCCCCCACTACGAGATAAAAAATACATGACGGTGACCCCCTCCCCAAAACGTAAGGCTGGGACCGCCACTGATTCAAACACAAGTTGATGAAAAAATACACCAATTTTTTGTGTCCATTCTGTCAAGATAGGAAATTTGTCCTTTTCAAAATTACCTTCCCAAAATCAGTGTGAGTTTTTCCAAAGATTTTTCTTCCATTATGCTTTTTAGCTCTGTATCTTCCTCAAAATCAATGAGCAAATTTTTCAAATCTCTGGCTTCATACCCAAATACAGAAAATTGCAATATTAGTGGTTATTGACCAACGACTCTCCGTATCCTTTAGTCTTCTACTAAGTAAGCAATAGGCCTAGAGTGTCTTCCATCTGATATTGTGATAATACACCCCCAATACCTTGCATCACAGAATATTATCATTTCATTATCGTCGTTATAGTTTGCCAATACTGGTTGAGATATCAACGCCTCCTTTAACTTTGAAAATGCGTACATATATTCCTGTGTCTATGTAAAATGTTTTCCGTCCTAAGATATCACTAAGTCGATGAATAAACCACCGATAATACGATGAAGCCCCAAGGAAACTCGTCACTTCTTTGGTTTGTGTGGGTATAGGAAAGTCACAAATTGCTGCTATATTCTTTTCCATGGGGCAGAAATTTTATAATGCTAATCAACTTGACAATGCTACCCCAAGACGAAACGCCCAGAATAGCTATGTTTATGTAATATTATTTCTGATTCGAACAAGCTTCTACTCTAATTGCACCGAAACACAAATACTTTAAAAATGAATATTGGACAATCTATCTGCTTACCTTCTCTGCCAATGCTCCCTCAATATGTTCCGACTGGAATTCCCGTGGTACCCTCTCTCAGAACGTCCAATCAAAGATCGATTCCCGATCAGCAGAGCCTCCACCGTCTCACAGAAAACTGACCCTGTCCTCCAGAGACTTCGGCTGTCTCCCAAAACACTGGCCTCGTATCTAAATCCAACTGTTCTTTATTATAATATTTGTATTTTTTATATTTAGTTCTTAATCCTACCCTATTAATCCTAACACATCCCATGGTATAGTAATCCTGCAAAACCCCTATTCATGCTCCTTTGAAATGAACCACTGCTAGTCTTCAAACCACGTAAACATGTATATTCGTATAACTCTTTATGCGTTGTGAAGCTTGTGTATTTCCTATCCTCCTGCCTTATTAGTGAATTTCCTTAGGAAAAATGAGCTATTGCAGTGGCCCTTATGGTGAGACCCAAGGTCGGGAGTAGAAAATGAGCACCGATCATGGTCCCCAGAACACGTTTTGGGGTGTCATTAAAATTCATATGTATATATGTTCGCACTCTAGCGGCCGCATTTTAAGTCCGATTTGGTTAAAATTTGGTACACATTGCAACGGACCCGCCCTTCCCCTCGACCTGGCTTCGCTTACGGTATGTCGGTTGCTGTGATCCGCCTATTCGCTATCTCCAGCGACCCTAACCCGATAACTATCCTTCTTACCACCTACAATTTTTGGATAAACCGCTTAATTAATTTTTTTCCTTAATTAACAGTTAATTGCTGATGGTATTACCTTGTATAAGTCCTGGCTAGCTCTACCAGCCCAGTATAGAAGGTGGGTCGTTCTGCAAGGATATTTATCTTTAGATAAAACCCTTAAGTTTTTTGTTAAACAAATTTTTTTTGTTTTAACTATTCACTAATTTTAATGGTGAGATGAGACTCTCTCTTGAAGTCGTGCCTCTCGGAGAACAGTACACAGTTTGTTATGCAATAAACTTATTCTTAAAACTAACACTTCTTACTATTAGGTTTGATTTTTGAGGAGTAGACTGAATAAAAGAATTTTTTAAATTGGAAATCAAATTAAAAATGTTTAATCTTCTTTTTGGAAGTATGAGCTTAATATATTTACAACAAAAAAAAAAAAAAAATTAATCATAAACAATAATAAAAATGTTTCTTTAGCTGATTTAACTGAAATTAATATATTATACAACTAAAATGTTGAATTTAATAAAATTAGTGAATAGTTAAAACAAAAAAAATTTGTTTAACAAAAAACTTAAGGGTTTTATCTAAAGATAAATATCCTTGCAGAACGACCCACCTTCTATACTGGGCTGGTAGAGCTAGCCAGGACTTACACAAGGTAATACCATCAGCAATTAACTGTTAATTAAGAAAAAAATTAATTAAGCGATTTATCCAAAAATTGTAGGTGGTAAGAGGGATAGTTGTTGGGTTAGGGTCGCTGGAGATAGCGAATAGGCGGCAGGATCGCAGCAACCGACATACCGTAAGCGAAGCCAGGTCGAGGGGAAGAGGGGTAGGTCGGGTCCGTTGCAATATGTTGTTGTCTATGTCGCTCGGACTAGTTCGTTAGCCAAAAAAATCCAACAACCGGAAGTACGTTTTTTGACCGGAAGTAACAATGTTTTGGGATTTTTACTACGAGAATGAATGTTTCTTTAGAGTTTTTTCTACACTTATAAATGTAGGATGTTATTTTTCACATTTAGTTTTTTTACGTGACCTTATAGCTCGCTTGGTTCCCCAAAATCGACCAAAACGTAAATTACCATAAAAGTACTCGGTTCGAAGCCATGTATTGCAAACTCGCGAGGGCACTAGGAGGAAACAAATTCTACTAACATATTGCGTACACACAGACAGCTGTTCAACGCCTTCGTGAGTAGACCTGTTTCCCAAATTGTTGGTTGAAACCCTAAAACGTAGGCGTATAAACTTAATTTTGGAAATTTGCTCAACTCACGTCAGCGGTCCAGCTGCGTGGTCGAATTATTGTTTGTTGAAAATACTTGGTTAGGCCTCTGTTTCACATCTACCTGGCTGCCCTGTAACCGACATCTAGCCGACATGAAAGTGGATCTTTTTCCCACCTACCCGGATGTTGGGTAACCGACATCTAGCCGAGCCGACACTCGTTCAGATCTCATTTTAATTTAGACCTTCATTCAGTACACGTTCGCGTGAATAGTTGATAAATGGATGGCAATAAATTAATAGCGTGTTTAATCCTGTACAGTCGTTTGAAGAAGCGTAGAAATAATAGAATGCACTGGGCTTCGCCGATTTGATTCACCGACACCGGCAGTAGTCCATTGCAGTGGGGGCAACCTACTTCCTACTACAATAGTACGACAGCCGGGTATCGTTTACATGACCACGGCATTTGTTGGGCAAGTGTGAAAATTGTGGTACACTATTCATCCTGATTGTTGTGTATACGACATCGTTTACACGACAGCCGGGTAGGTGTGAAACAGGCCTATATGTCCATGGAAGAAAAAAAATTGGAAATCCCTAATGTGTCAAAATTTGTGTCCACCCTCGACAGCGGAAACCTATCTGTTTTTAAATTTTTGTTCAACTTACGATAATCCACCACCATTCTACGTGTGATTTATACATTATTAACCCTCCGTTGTGCGCAACTGATCGAAATGATGCAACAGGACGAAGTTTTGATGCCACTTCTACAGTCGATTCCACGTTCACCGTGCAGTAAGGAAAGTTCATAAACCATGTTATCTAAACGGCAGTCTCAGCGATACTAGCCGTCCAAAAACATCAACTACCACGCAACGCTCGTACAGTTGACGCAACCCGCATGGCAAAAGGTGATGTTCCCAGTAATGGTAGTAGCCTGACTATCTCCCATAAGACCTGTACTGTACGGTGAACGTGGAATTGAGTGTAGGTGCACCACTGACTCCGCCCCACTGCACTTTAGTCAAGTTTAAAACTTTTACAAGGCATCAGACAGTGTTCTTTGGTCAAATTGATACAATGCGTCCGATTGTGTTATTGTTCCTCTTTTTTTTAAATTATTTGTGTCAAATTTGGTCTCTGTATATTATTAAGTTCTGCATGTTTTGTTAGAACATGGCAAGTTCTAGGCTCTAGTAGACTTTTTGACTATAATAACCCAGTGGATTGAATACAATGGGTGAATTAGTGTTAACCGATAATGAAGAAGAAAATCACTTTGAATTTGAAGATTTGAGTGGTGAATCCTCAAAACACTTAGGAACGAGTCCTTACAGCCTAAATTAATAGTTTTATTGATTAATATTTATTTAAATAGCATTCATACAAACACAAATAGAAAAGCTTAAAATCAAAAGTATCAAATTGATCCATTGCGCCACTTATGACATATTTAAACATTGCGCCACTTATGATATATTTAAATATCGCGCCAGTAAGTTAGATTTATGCCAGTGCCATACTGATCGTGCATGTACGAGGGTATAAATGGGTCTTCCTAACATAATATATTATAAAGAGAGTTTTGGGTCCATTATGGGCTACAAACAGTCATGGATGATCTGATTAACGATTATTTTTAGTAAGATGGCTATTTAGATGGAAAAATAAAATAACACTGCTAACTGTTAATAGGATTTATTTAATATTATATAATATATACATCAAAACATTACTATTCAAAATATGCAACGTTTAAAATAATCGATTACTTTGACTAATGAAACCAACAGTTCAAATTTCAATTTCAATATACAGTAACTTACTCAGAAATACACAGATTTGGATTTGACCGATTTGCCTAAAAATAGACAAAAACTCAATAAGTAACTTGTAACCTGTGTTGTAATAATAGAGAAAAGTTATTGTATTAGTTTTTTTGATAGAAAAGATTATTATTTTGTAAAATGTCTTCGAGTGATAAATCAGATAAGCAGCAAATTGATATATCAAAGCTGTCGATTCAGCAGCTTTCTCACTTTAAGCAACAAATTGAAAATGTAAATATTCTTTAGGTTATGTTTGACGATTCATAGTTTTAAGTCAGAAATACACAATGCCATAAAATATTTGTTATGTCTCGCCTATCAAAATTTTAAAGGCTCTTAGATACAAAACTTTAATTAATTAATTTGCTTTTAAATATACACATAATCTTTTAGACAGGACCTTTGTCCTTTGTGAAATTCTATGCCCTCTGTGTCAAGTAGGCTATTACTTCGACATGTGTTTGTTAAGATTTAATTCTTGACGTTTTTATAAGGTTTTGCACTCTTTCACTTTCCTAAAAGATTTATTATTCTTACATGCATTTTTCTAACCATTGGCATTGAAATATTTGTTGGTTCAATTATAGTATTGGCACAAGTTTACTATTCGACCCTAGGCTAACCTATGGCAACAGATATGCAAGAATAATAAAAAAAACCTAAAAGGTTCTAACCTATTGTATTTAGTCACAGTATGTTTACCTGAATTCAACATTTAACAGTAGAATTTAAAACGTCGTCTGCAAAAATATTAGGCTAGGGTCGAATAGTAAACTTACGCCATAGTATTTTTCACCTAACCTAACGTAAAAATAACAAAACCTGAACGTAAACTAACAGTTATCAATCACAGCTTTTTTTCAGTTGGTAAACATAGCCTAGCCTAAGTAGGCCTAGGTTGATACCGCTACTTTTCTGAAATTGACTGTCAGCCATTATATTATCTCGATATCATTGTGTAGGTCTATTTTATAATTTGTTATGATTTCTCTTTTACATGAATTGGAGAAAAGTACCACATATATGTCAGTCAAATTAACTCAGGCCTAGCCTTTTCTAAATGTAAATTTCTATATTGGGGTAGGCCTAGGCCGATTTCTTAGTTTAGATAATGGTCACTAAGGAAAGTAATTTTTACCGGATACTAGACACTTCTCTGAGTCTAAATACACAAATTAGAACAACAGTCATATTTACAATATAAATTAATTAAGCCTGTTAAAGGTTGATTCATCTTGTTTAAAATTCAGTCATTTTCATTAGCCACTTATACAAGTTAGTTAGATTGACTTTTAATAAAATATAGCATTACATGCAATATAACCTATATATAATCGTTACAACGTTGCCAAATGTAATTAACCCTCGATAGGTCGCATGAAAAATCTATAGTCATTGGTCGTGTATGGTCTTGGACTCCTGTCCTGGTTTTAATATTCACTTGAAGATTTTCCAATTGTAAAACTCTTTAATATTATTCACAATTCCTTACTTACATCAATTCGGGCTCATTTGTGAGCAAAAAAGATTTGGATACAGTTAAAAACAATATAGGCCTAACTTCGAAGGTACTTTTCAGACTGTTATAATTACCTATTACCTTCGTTTGCAGAAAGTTCGCTTTTCAGTGTGGTGTGTACACGCTTGATATTTTCACATAATTAAACTGTTGATCTATAAAATCGGATTCACTAATTATAGGCCTAACTGTCACATATCCTTTCTTCTTCGCATCTATCCACTAGGCCTAGGCCTATATGTGCAGTGTATTGCAGTGTACAAAAGTAAATAAATAGAAACATATATTAAAATTTAAATTAAGTTGAAACACTGCTTTGCTTTAATATTAACATAGAACTATATTTACAATTTTATACAAAACTAGGGGAGACCCCTGTGTGCTCCATATGCCAGAACACCCTAATGGAACCTTCTAAAACATATGTTTTGTTTTATTTATATTAAAGGTGTAGGATTAATAATAACCTCAAAACTAATATGGTAAATAATGTTAAATGTTCAAATTAAATTATTTCTTACAGTTTATAACAGCAGTTATAATAATGGTTAAAAGAACCAGCAAGGCTCATGTCTACACTTTAAAACCCTAACCTAAAAGCTAGAAATACAAAAATAATTGCTTCAAATTTTGAAATCAGCTGTTAATGGAAATATTGGAGCAAACAGCTATATTATCTGTTATTTTATTCAATTGGTTGCTATGCTAATACATGTGAATAGGCCCACATGTGTTGGTTTATCATTCTAGGCCTAACCTAAGAATTTTTTTAGACTAAATTTACAAGTATTAAAATAAAAAAAGGTTTTTATCGAAATGAATTATAGCCTATGTTACGCAGTGTAGCTTTTTATTAGTAAAACTATTTTTTCAATCGGTTCAGTAGTGCCAGAGATTACCCCCTTCATAAAAACGAACTTTACCTCTTATAATATTAGTAGTATACAAAAAACCACGCATTCTTTCAAAAAATAGAAGGGTTAATTTTTATAGCCTTGTACTTAGTTTAATGAGAAATCAAACTTATAAAAACAGAAAAATCAGAAACAAATTCAAAAGATATCCTGTCTTTATTTATTGTTATTTTAATGATCTACAATTTAAATAGGTCACAAAATTTAAGAACAAGCTATTCTTGCAGCCTACTTCCTAAGCATCAACTAAATGTTGTAGAAACATTCAGTTGGTTTATAAAAATGTTAGCTAAGCTTAATGTTACTTTAAAATTTGTAACTTTTGTTCATTCATTTTTCATTCTTTTGTTTTAGGACATAACTATTTATCAAGAGTCTCTACAGAATTTGAAAATAGCTCAGATTAAATTTAACGAATCAAAAGACAGCGTAGACAAACTATCACCAAGCTGCAAAGGGAAGTCGATTATGGTGCCACTGACTGGATCTGTATCCTTTGCAAATTTTGTTTTGCTTTTATTTAAATTCACTTATCTATTTGATAACAAATTAAATAACCGAAGAAGTTTGACACAGGTTTCGTACAGTCAGCTATTCCGAAAGATAATAACGGTTCAGCATGTCATGCACTTAATAAAACCATGGATTTTATAATTTATATTTTTGTTGAGTTGTAAAATATATATGCGGGTTAGCATGCTTTATAAAAGGATAATTGTGTCCGTCTGTGTGCCTTTTTCTTGTAATTCAATTAGTTTACTTGCTTTAGATGACGTGTTTCGGAACTCGTTCCATCTTCAGATCGTTGCTCTGTTGAGGTCGTTATTACATTAAAATAAATTATAGTGCAACATAACACATATACACGCAGACAGTAACACAAATAATACCACTGTAGGCCTATATATTCAAGTATTTTGAATTCATTAATCTTTAGGTAAAAAAAAAATTAAAAAAACAGGCCTACACTTATCTATAACAAAGAATAATTGCATACTACCTATTTAGATGCAAATTAAACTGTAGGACAACCCTGGTTATTTAAAAATTAGCTTAACCAAAACGCTTTACTAATTAGGTACCTTACTAATCTACAGAAACAGTGCAAGAATAAAGGTTCATTTACACAAAACACATTTAAAAAATATAAAAGTCAACTGAGTTCACTATATGTAAAAAATATAAGATTTGGGTCCGTATCCATCCTACTACTTTGTCTTCATTCAGTAGTTGAGTCAGCTGAATGAAGACAAAGTAGGGTTTTTAATATGTGAAGTTTTGTATTCATGACAATCACGAAGCCTGATGATGTCTCTGTGTAGATGGCCGTAGCTAATTAAGGTTCAAGTAGGATTATTTTAAACAGACTGAAAAGATAAATGCAATAAATATATTTAGAATAATAATCAAGAGGCTTGAAATATGAAATAAATAATGTATTATAGAGTACTTCTTAATCACTAACAAATTTAATCTTAATGCAGAAACAGATGTGGGACGACTTATATTATCTTGACTTCAAATAAAGAGACAATAAATTCTGTATAAACATAAAAACTTATTTTTCCAATATATTAAAAAAAACATAGCTAACATTCTGATACAAATGGCAGGTACAAAACATTTTGTTATTCTTTCTCACTGAAATAAATGGTATTTATCAGCTACCACAGAATTAAATAGACTGATTATGTCATAAGCCTGTACATTGTGGGAATTGAAGCTAGGTCGGCCATCTTGTGTGAGGATAGAAACGTCGAGCGGGCCTAGAGAGGTGTCAAATTTTCAGTACGCCCTATTCATTTTCACCTTGGTTTCAATAGCTGAAAATGCTCGAAAATCTTTGAAATTTTACAAACTTACAGTTTAATAGTGTGGGACGCTAATGGTGTGTTCACAATTTGAAAATAAAAATGGTTTGGCACTTTAAAAATTGAATAAAGTTCAAACTTTTTCATACTTTTTAATTCGTGACATAAAAAAGTTGCATTGCGAGAAAAGTGTTTGTTTTTAGGGCAGGTACGTCATGTAAGCAAAAGAAATGTAGCTGAAAAGCTACATTTTCCAAAAAGTATTTTTTGAAAGAATTAGCTATTGCAGTTTCTATCATTCAACAGTTAGAACACGAGATTTGTGATGCTGGTAATGTGGCAACATGTGCGCACGGTCGGCGGCTCGCGACTCTCTTCCGCCATATTGTGTGAGTATTTGACTCTAAAACTGGCCCCACTCTTGTGTTCGACTCGCCCAGTCTATTTGATTGTGTGCTCGCTGGTATTTATAGAAAAATTAAAAGTGCATATTTAATTATAAGAGAAACAGGCCTAATGTGTGAACGCTTTTATTTACTTTTCACACAACACTTTCTTCCAACAATGTACTTACACGAGATAATGTTATAACGAGATGAAATTTTATTAACAAATGAAAAACTCAAATTGGTGTTTACTTACAAAATTGTGTTTTCACTTAATTTGTAAGAATCTAATTAGGCCTAGATAAAATCAAGGGACTTAAACTTTATATCCGATATTATTTTATTTTGTTACTTTTTATAAGTGAATGATAGTATATGTAGGCCCTACATTTGTCTTGTTTTCTCTGAAATTCCACAATCTTTATTATAATAGATTATTAACAATGAAATTTGTTCCTTAAACTATTTATTTAGATGTATGTACCAGGAACCATCTCCGATTCTGAGAAAGTACTCATAGATATTGGTACAGGATACTATGTACAGAAAGTAAGTTCTACTTATGTTAGAAAATTAGTAAAATTAGAAAAAAGTGATTCCTAGAAGAAAGTAGGATCCACTAATATTTAGCCACTTATCAAATCGCTTTTAGGAGCTTTCTCATTCCTGTGGTACAAAATTCTTGATCACCACATGTACTGCTTTTTGGTCGCTTTATTGTCTTTGAACTTGGTTTTGTATAAAACCTCTTTCACTGGGCCAAACTGATGAAATATTGATGGTCCGATGTCATAACTATAGTAAGTTGGGTGAGGAAAAGCTCTCCGACACAAGTTTTTGGTGATCTCTCTCGATTTGTTGCCCAGTATGGAAGTGGGCAGAATCACACCTTTTAAGAGAGCACTCTGGTGTTCTTTCCTTATCTCAGGTTTCAATTTATGTTAAAAAAATTGGGACTTTATTCAGTTCTATAACGTCACTTTACCTGCTATCGTGATAGTTTTGAATTTTTCCTTCAACGAGTGCAGATGTGTTTATTTAAGACTTTGCGTTGGGGGTCAGATTCATGGTGGTCAATCCAAGTTTCATTGCAGGTTACAACTTAATTTAATAGGTCATGTTCGGTTGAACCTTCTGTTAAAACCGTTGTTTAGGTTCAGAACAATTAAAACATAAATGACTTTGTGGACTTGAGTCAACTGCCTTGGAACCCATCTCGAACACATTTTGCGATGATTAAGCTTGGCCATGAATTATTGTACGCACTGATCTTGCACTATCATTATACAAAGCTGCAATAATTATCTAAATTATTTCTGGATAGTTTTTATGGTTTTGTTGAACATTGATTGGGACTTAACTGGTCGTCCAGAGCGATGCATTTTGGTGACACTGGTTGTACCTGATTTAAACTGTTCAATCAACATTTCTGCAGCTTAAACACTATTCACCATACTGATTCAACATTCTCAAGTAAATTGCACACCTTTACATAATACAAATCTAATCATTTAATTTATCGCATATGTTTCATAGGGGGTGAAATTTTGAAATGGACAAAAGAGATTATGTTTGACTTCATTTCTGTCAAACAGCTGGTTCAATTTGTCCCCAAGGCTACCAACTTGATCCTCAGAAAGTTTCATCTATTAATATTCAGTAGTTTTCCTGCAATCACAGTGTGTCTCGTAAATTATTTAACATCTCTCGTATATTTTGTGATGTGTACTGTGAACAAATGTTAATGCAAGTGTGATCAAGCTTGAAAATGCCACCTGAGAATGGTGAAACAAGAAAATACAAGATGTATCTAGTAAAAGATAAAAAAAAAAAAAACTAATGCTAGCAGACCATTAGCAAAAAATCGAAATTATAAAACTTCCTTGTCAATGTTATGTAAATGATTAGTGCCGTCAGTTGTAACTTATGGTTACAAAAATAATAGTAAAGCTTCTTTTGTTTATCAGCCCCACGTTGGGAAAGCCATTTTGCAACGGAATGCGTTACAAAAATAATAAAAATATAAAGTTATACTGTGTAAAAAAAAAAATGGGGTTCGGTAAAAAGTTCAAAATTTAAAAAAATATGTTTTAAATCAAAATAAAAATGCTATATGTGGATTATCTAATAACTATCAATATCTCTTCATCACCTCCTTCACCTATTCACCTTAAAAACAAAAGTCGTCGCTCATGAAATACTTAAAATCACCTAGATACCTCCTAGGCCTATTGCCTTACTTCAATAATAAATCATCACCCACCTAAACTCTCCATAACCTCTTTCTCCCAACCTCAACGTAGAACAATATTATATCTTTCACCTTACTTCAACTCACCTTACTCTTAAAACCTTAAAAATCACCTTCACTTGACTCCCATAATCTTAATAATAAAAAAATAACAATCATAATATTCGCGATAATCCACATATAACCTCACTTATGCTCTGTTTGCATATATTTACTTGTAATTATTAATCACTGAAAAATATTTGTTAATTAATTTTATTTTCTCAGGGGTGAATACCTGGCTATTAAAGTAGTGGCTAAATGGACATTCGTGGCTATATAAAGAAATTCAAGGCATTGCAGCAAGACAACTATTATTTACTCAAGCATGATTAAAATGAATATTTACAGCAATTAAGAAACATAAACACAATGATACAAATATACAAACAAGTCAAAAATTATTTACAGTTGTACAAAGTTTCGTGAACCATATCTTAAGTGATGACGCAATAAAAGTTAAAAGAAGTTAGTTTTAAAAAAAAAAAATAAAAAATTCTACATTTGCAGACTAAAGATATGTCTTATGGCCATTATTACTTACAGTTTCACTTATTATGTTCGTCGCACTGTTCGTTACCTAGGATTTTTTCGTCGATTACACAATTCACCTCTGAAGCCTACCTTACATAATCCCGCCAAAGCACATGGAAAAAGTTATGTGTTGAAAAACACTTAATTTATTTGATCAACTCAATTTCTGATAACTACAACAACTCGAAGACACATTTGTTTTACTTTGTGACAAAATTCGTCACCCTGTTATAAGAAAAAACTACATTTTCTTGCACTTTTATTCGCCGACTTTGTGCAACTCGCACTACTATATCGCCATCTTGGTAGAAGTCTCTGTTTTTCTCTCTACGTTCCGTCGCGTACCCTCTCGCTGAGAACCTGTCTCCAGGCACGTACGCAAGTTGTTTCCCTCTCTCTCTTTTTATTGCTTCCATGATCACCGTATATGTTATCATACTAAGATCTCAATACATTGAATTGTGTTATGTACCGTTACTGTTTTCTATTTATTGAACTGTTTATAATTTCGACTGCCGCTTTATTATTCGCTCATAACGCACCACTCATTGAAACAAAGTTCTTATATAATTCTCACATTTTACATACGATCATATATTAATATGTTTCTTAAGTCTGCTTTTATTTTACCCACTTTTACTGTCTGCTTTTTATATTTTATTATTTGTTTATATATAAAAAATGATTCTACTGTAATTATTTTGCGTCATTAAGAAATGTAATTATATGAAAATTATAAATGATTAATATTATTTAAGTATTGCGTCATTATTCATTTAGACCAAATCTCTGTGTCTTTAGTCACTATAGGAAACAGCTGATTTATTTCTTATTTTATTATTTTCTCTGTGACATGGACGTTCGTGTTACAGATACCCCCTGTTCATGAAAGAAATTCAAGGAATTTGCTTTCATGAACACCAAAAACACCACAGTCCATGTAACAGAGAAGGAAAAAAAATTTTTCTTCCTTTTTTTTTTTTTTTTTTAAAATTTCAAAGAAATTTGGTCTTTACATTATTCAAAAATTTCAAATTTACAAATTATACTTAAATTTCAATCATTATTCTTACTTCAAAATACTTCACTTATCAATGTTTACTTTCACTTAACTATTAGTTGCCACAAAAAATTCAAAAATCCAAAAACTCAAAAAATCAAAAAATTCAAAAATTCAAAAAACTCAAAAACCAACTCAAAACAATCAAACATTAAAATCAAATATCACAATTAAACAACATTAAAAAATCAAGTACACATAAAAATTAAGTTTCACAATTAAGTATTACAATCAACATTACTGAAAAAATCTAAATTACATATCATTATTCATCATCAGAATTATCAATCAAATTGTACATCATTGTAATCATTCAAGTATCAGAGTTCTTATTGTTCATCTCACAACATGCCTTCAGGCTCAATATATCCTGCAAATTAACATTATACATCAATTGCAAATCAAAATTCACTCATTAATCAAATTCTACACATTATAAATTACTTTGGTAACAAATAAAATTCACTTATTTTCATCTCTAACCTGTGGCAACTCTACACTCAATCACTCTCAGTTAACACATTTCAATCAATCATTCACACTACAAATCAAATTCTTCACAATATTCAAATTTACATTTACATTTACATACATTCATAACAATTTAACACATCACCTACATATCAAATTGTGAATAAGACCTCTAAAAATGGCAATGACCCCCTCTCAGACAACGTACATGGATCATTCCATCAGAGTGCAATAACCAGACAAAAATGGAAAGAAGAAAAAATAAAATATTCAACGGTGTATGTATATGTACATAAAAACAAGTTTGTGATGGTGTGCGTCAGCAAACACCATCCTTATAACTATGGAAAAACATCAATGTAAATATAAAATTGAAATTTTGAAAAAATATTTACTTTGTTCCATTTCATTTCTATCACACATACCTCCCATCATCCACTCCTTAATTGACCCCCATTAAACTCCCAAACATGTCGTTGAAGGTCACAGCATTGTTATACATCGTCTGTATCCAATGTATAACCCCCCACAACATTTTATTAAAATGAATTTAAAAATAGTGAAAACAAATCTAAGTTTTTAGTTTGCCACTCCCCGTCGAACTTTCATACTCGTCCCATTCGCACTACAAGTTATAATATATTTCAAGTTTATATTTTTCAAAAATTATTTAAAACAAAGGAACAAAAAACAAAAAACTATTTACAAGAGAGATCGAACACCAATCAGGTAGGTGACTTTTTTCGTTTTCTTGTAGGCCTCTTAATTACAAGTAGGCCTATCCTACGTTTTATTAATTTTATTATTTTGTCCATCTTATTATTGACTATTCTAAAAATTTTGCTCCTGTTCATTTTTTGTTTTTTGTTGTCTAGAGACCAACATCTATTCAAAAAAGCTACTTTAAACTCTGAAAAATCTTTCCACTCTATATTGTGAACATCAAACCAAATTTCTGCTTCCTCTTTAAAATATTTTCTAATCAATACTTTTTTAAACTCCCACTTATCTTGTCTACATTTGTTAAACATTTCTAGAGCATTCAAAAATGTTTTTGGATGCGGTTCTCTTTTCTCATGATAAAAATCTGGTATTATAGTCTCATTTTTTATATCCCCAATCATAACTACAGAATTATTATCTAGCCTATTTTCCATATCACTTTTAAATTCTTTTAAGTTATTATTTACACTCTTAAATTTAGAATTGATTTTGTCAGTAAAGTCGATTTCCAAATCTTTTGTTTTTTGTTTCACTTGTTCTACTTCTATATCCACCAATGTAAATTTATCATCCATTTTCTGTTCTATTTTAATTAAATTACCCTCAACTTTACTTTCAATTTCAAAACATTTATTTTCCACTACCTCTACTTTGTTAGTCACATTCTGGTTCACTTCTGTTAATTTATTTTCAAAAGATTTGGAAATGTCATTCACTTTATTATCTATTGATTCTATTTTTACATCTAGGCTTTTACAAATTTCACTGAATCTCAAGTCATTCTCTACTTTTAAGTCTTGCATCTCTATCTTGAGATTGTCTAATTTAGAGTTTAAATTGTCATTATTTGCTTTTATTTCTGTTCTTAAATTATCATTATTTGTTTTGATCTCTACACTTAAATTTTCAATCTTACTATTTAGATTTTCATTTAAATTGTCATTATTTGTTTTCATTTCTGTTTTAATTTCAATCAAAAAACTCATCATCATTTCTTTAAAATTGTCACCAACCAAGTTATCACTTGACCTAACCTCACTCACATTTTCTTTGATTATCTCACTCATTTCTGAATTTACCACCTCATCCTGCACACTGATGGACTGATCCAGGTCTAACCCTGAATCGTTCATTTCAACTCTATTTGCCATTTCCAGAATTATATTTATCAATTCGAGATTGTTGGTTGCCTGCCACAACGCCTCAAAAGTCCTCAAAGTCGCCACGACATCCATTCCGCCTTCGTTTAATAGCCCCCGAGTTGGACGCCATTTTGTAACTTATGGTTACAAAAATAATAGTAAAGCTTCTTTTGTTTAT
>JAGFPH010010395.1:5511-19182 GCA_018207615.1 Philaenus spumarius | reverse complement strand
AGTGGAAATAGACTTTTTTATGTTCTGAATTAGACGTTTTTTTTTAATTTACAGAAGTTTGTTCATTAAATTCAAATCACGTTTATTAAGTAGAAAAGTTTATTACAAAAACGTATAATTATATAGTATTTACATTTAAATTTAATGAAAAAATAAACGTTCGTGAAAGTAAACTGAGGAAGCTAATAATTATTAATGCAATACAAAATTTATATTCAAAATACAATCAAGTCGATAGCTTTGGCCTCTTCGATGGCTGCTCACTATCGGATGCTTCATTATCTGATTCGGCATCTGTTGAATCTTCAAGCTCTTCCTCGTATTCGTCGTCTTCACATTCAGTATTTAGCCTAGTATTTGTCGGTTCTTCGTGTGTGGTGTCTTCTGCAATCAATTACTTCTTCATACATTATTTTTTTCAATATTATGACAAGTTTCAGAACCATGACTCTTTGTACATAAATTTGGGCATCTCAAGCCATGTTTGCGACAGCCACATCCTTAGTGTTACACCCGGTTTCAAAATTGTAGCAAATATTTTTAAGTATTCATTACTCTGGTTTAATACATCCTAGCAACATTATCTTTTACTAAATTATTATGAAATAAATATACTACAATCAACACACAAAACTAAACTTTTCCAATAATAATAATATTTTTTAATACTTGTCAAAATTTGAGATTTGTATGGTAATTTAAGAGCTAACAAACAAAACCGAAGTGCTAACAAGTATTACGAAAAAAAGCATTGGGGTGGTATACATAACTGTGTGTTTATTGTAGTTCGTTTATTTCTTAAAAATGTTTTAACATTTTGGTAAAAAAAATAAGTTGATAGCATCTATATAACCAGAGTAATAAATACTTTAGCAATAGTTTGCATAAATAGGGCGCGATAGTTTTTCAAATCACGCCATATTTTTGCATCAAATTGCTAAACGTTTTTTATTACTTTGGTTTTGTATGCTCTATCAATATAATTATTTTACCAATAAATAATAGTTCTACAAATAAGAAACACAAAAATAATATTTTAATAGAAAATGTATTTTACATACCTGCAAAAAAAAAACAAACAAAAAACACACAAATAAAACCAATATAAAATACTCAAAACACGATTTCAGAACGTATTCTATAAACTAACCTACATAAAACACACAAAGACCTAGTAAACAAAATACCAACAATATCACAAAATTGTCTGGTAAAACAGGTGTTGCACTTGTGAAATAATTTCGTCACCAAAGGCAACAGAAGTATCGTAAACAAAATGCCAACAGTATCACAAACTTGTCTGGTAAAACAGCTGTTGTAATGGTGAAATAATTTCGTCCACAAGTATCGTGTGTTGTTATTTTTGTTGGTGTTTCAATCAGAAATTTAGTCTACAAACGTGATTTGATTGTAATGAAAAAAACTTCTTTAAATTACAAAAATAACGTCTAATTCAGAACATAAGAAGGTCTATTTCCACTAAATTTTGCGATGAACATAAAATTTTTACACAAGAAAAAAATTTACACTAAATTAAAACTGTTTTTCAATTAATTCGGAAAATTTGAGGTTATGTGGAAAAACGTTAGATGCAAAAGTTGTTGATCTTTTTACTATCAACAATTTTGCTTTTTAACGTTTTTCAATAGAAGGTTAACTTTCGTTGAAATTTCGAAAAACCGTGAAATACCCCTTTCAACCCCTAAAATTTTCACCCATTCTCCATTTTGTCGGTTCCAAATTATTTTTCCCATCATTCAAACAATATTTTGCTCCTCTTCAAGTAGGTCTCATGCTGTTAATTTATTTTTTCGCGTCCATCAGCACTGGTCTAATTAAAGTTGTGTAAAAAACAAAATGCAGAATAATAGCCTACATTTATTTCTTTAGATAAAACCCTCAAAAATATTCTTTCTGGTACGAAAAACGTAAAAAAAATTACATCCGGTCAAAAATCGCATTTACCGTTGTTGGATTGTTTTTCCAACGTCCCCGTCCGAGCGACTTAGACAACTAACGCTTGTACCAATTTTGGAAAAATTAGTTTATCGAAACAAAAGAAACAATAAAGGAAATTTTTGTTAAAGGCCAATTGAATAGTTTACTTATTCTTATGTGCTGAATCATACCGTAGAATATTGCACAGTCATTACGAAACACCCTGTATACTATTGTCTATAAAACAATGTTAGCATAAATAATTCTGTCTTATAACAATGAAATTAAATTGTTTGGATAAAGCAGGTTAATAAAGAAATATTGTTTTGTGAAGACACGTATTTCAATCGTATTGATTTCTTAAAAACCTTGTAAAAGTAGGTTCTATAAATAAAAGAACAATTGGGCGGATATAATCGCAATGTCTTTGTGTGCATTGTTTTGCTTTATTGAGACTGCAATGTCCATACATATTTACATTAGTTAAGGACTATCAAACTGTAGGTATAAATACATGTTCTCCTTACTGGCCTCAATTAGTTGTCCTTAGAAATCTTTGAGTGTTATATTCATCATGAAGTGTTGTAGCATTTGCATTACAATGTTCTTAGTCTTGCTGGTTAGAGAAAGCTACCAGAATTCCTCTTTAAGGTTAGGAGAGACAAACCCGTTTTTGCGGAACGATCTACTGAATGTGAACACAAATTTAAATACAAAAATACCCTCCATAGTTGGAGGTGAGTTTGTAATGAATATTGAAGAGGCCCCTTTCACAGCTCGATTGGTACGAGAAACAAGTGTAAGTAAATTTATTAAAACTCTCTTCACATATTGTATAAAGTATTAAGTATAAAGTGATTTTTTATACTTTAGTAAAAACTGAGCTGACATCTGGTTCCGTAGATTTTTCACATTCGAACATAATTAAACTGCAGATAGAATAGTGAAAGACCTAAGCAGTGCAAGATGGAGCTGCTATAAAATAGTACAGGAAATGTTTATGTTTAAATAGTGTCTAGCCTACATTTCCTTTAGCTGTGTTACACAATTTACTTGGGCTACCATGTAATTGCCTATTTGTTTTATTTACTGTGAATAATGTTAAGTTGAACATATAAAACAGCTGTTTTCCCTCTTTTGTACTAGAAAATAAAATTATCACCTATAATGTTTTTTTTTTTTATATAATAATAATAAAGCTTTATTATACAATGAAGGTTAAAAACTTTTTTTTTTTTTTGTAAGCTTATGGTTTTTTCTATAATTTTACTTTTTTGTGTACTTACAGCTCTCAGTCCTTTATTTTTCTTTTTTATTCCCTGGTGACGTACGTTTCGCCTTTTCTATTCAGGCATTATCAAACCTACACTTCACTAATACTTTACATTTTTTAATGCGCGTCAAGTTTTTAAAATGAAACACTTATACAAAACATTCACAAACAACATGTAACACATAACACAATACAACACTCGATAGGGACATTTAAATTGTATTCATAATTACGCGAACCGAACGTTACGTGTGGCCGCGATAGTTTTTTGCAAGCTACTGATTTTCCTTATCAGTCCAGTGTGCTACCTAGCTTAAGTTGGAGGGGGTCCATCTGAATGATTTTGTCAAATATATTGTTGGATTGGAATAAGGTTTTTTCATTTAATAATATTGTTGGGTCTATTTTAGTGTGTTTGTAAATTTGTAATTCCTCCAAAACGTTCATAATAGGGCCTTTCGAGCATTTATGTAATATTTGCAGGTTTTTGTCTATATTGGTGTAACTGTGGCCCTGTTTCTATTAAGTGTTCTGAAAATTTGGAAGGTTGTTTCTGCAAATTATGGTTTTTACCGTTTGTCGGTTGGAATACTATTATTGAACCTTCTTACTTTAACGCCTATGAAACACATGCATAACGCTAACAAAACATTACAAAACAGCAAAATATAATTATCTTAATTTTTTTTAACGTCCTGCTGTTTTGCACTTAAGGCTAATGAAGACGGGACCTACAGTTTTACGTGGAATCCTAACCACAGCCAACGATGTCTGTTAAGGGGTCAATGGGAATTGAACCCGGAACTTTTCCATTGATGGTTGCCATGACGAATGATAAAGCATTGCCGCCTTAACAACCACGGCCTTTGTAGTCTGACACCCATACATACATACATACACACGCACACCCCCACACACCAAGACTCACACACACACACACACACACACTCAGAAAATATAATATACTAAGAAAACTAAAATTGTATTTACTTATGAAAACTAGGAAAAGATTACCAACAATATAAACATTAAGCAAAGATTACCAACAACTACACAAATATTAACAAATGATTGAGGGGGAGCAAAGACATGAAAACAAATACAAATTCATAACGTTATAATTAAATTCGCGGATTAATTACGATCTGTATCACCAATCCTGTTGTTCGTACCAAGCAAGATATTTCCAATTTTTCCCGTTAAGCTGTCCAAGTAATTCCTCCCAACTCAACTCCAATTTCCCAAAATATTGTTTCCTAATTGTTCCCAAGATTGGTCAAATCGCTAAAAAATGGTAACTATCTTCTTTAGCCTTCAAATTACAGAGCGAACAGTTGTCATTTACCCCCTCCACCCAAGGCCTGCAGTTCAAATACAGCAGCTCTGCTCTACATTTAATTACATTTCGTACTATCCAAACATCCTTATCTAGATACGAGTTGTTATTCAAATTCAAAGATTTATAAATGGTACGAAACGTAGAATCGGAACGACCTGAAGATTGTCTTGTTTATTTCGGAGCCTTATCGCTTCCACTAATGCAAACATTTGACGTTTCACATCAATTGACCTTTTGCTCCATTGAGTCCCTCGGTAAAGATACAGAATATGTATTCGCCAATATGTTCCATTCTTTATACAAAAACAAATTATTTCTTTAGTAAAAAAATTACACCGACTATCGCAAGACAACTTTAATACTTTTAAAATATACTGTAGCATTCAAATTCGCGTCGGAAACACATTGGTAGTTTGGTCTGATCAACCAAACTTTATCGTGATATCCACTGAAGAAGCTAGCCTTCAGTTCGGCCACCCCCTTAGCATAAATTTTCAGTTCAATTGGGAAATGATCTGAGACCAACTGAGTTCCGACCGAAAATTGTTTTACTAATTTAACACTCTATTTAGAAATTGATGCTATATCATTTACGGAACATCCTCTATTGCTCAAGAAAGTGAATTCCTCTGCCATATAGCCTTCCTTTCTAGCATTAAAAATTATTTTACCGTTATATTTACACAAATTCTGATATTTCCGCCCCCTGTTATTTATTTTCATGTCTTTCTAACATCTAGTCATTCCAATATGAAATTGATACAATTAAAAAATTCATCAAGCGCTTGTGCATCAGCTATTCTTACATTCAACCTTTTCCCTCAACCTTAAAACATTAATACAAAATTGTTTAATAATTTCACAACAATCATTGCCTTTTTTATATGATAAACCCTTAAAAATTAAATTATTACGCCTAGAGCGTCCTTCAAGATCGTTTTTTAAAATCTATAAACAGCTGTTTTCCATTCTTATACTAGACCATAAAAATTTCACCCTATAATAATTTTTTGAAGATAAAAAACAGCTTGTATGCATAAATATACCATATACAATTTTTAATAACACTCTATTGTGTTCTGGGGGCAATGATCGGTGCTCATTTGACCACTTCCGGCCAAGAGTCAATGCAGTCTCCCCAAAAGAGTCAATGCATAGCTCATCTTTCCTAAGGAAATTCGCTATTAATATATTTTTTAATTTATTTATAATGTAGATTGTAAATAAATACCCTATTATAACTTGCATAATATAATTATACTAGAATTTGTTTTTGTTTGTAGCCGGAGTACACTGGGTATATTTGTACTGCATCCATACTAACTAAAAAATATCTGCTGACAGCCGCTCATTGTGTTGTACAACACAAAAATTGCAAATGCAAAACATTATATCCTGCATATTTATATACTGTCTTTGCAGGTGGCTTAAGTATAAACAGAAGTCCATTTAAATCAAATGTCAGCAGTGTTACCGCTCATCCCATGCACGAGTGTGGTAAAAATATGTAAGTACGCATATTAGAAATTTGTGTAACAATATATGACCAAGTTTAATGTTTAAGAGCGATATTCAATAGTTTTAACATACAACATTAAACAAACATTATTACATTATAGGTTAGTAACTAAATGTATCCAACGGTAAGAATCAATAGCCAGGACTGCCGAAGGAGGCACTGCAGGGGCCCTTATCAAGCGTTAAACAAAATATTTTTTAAATAAATAAAATGAAAGGAAAACATAGTTAATTTTTCAAATAATCTTGAACAGTATAATTAGATAATGTAAGTAAAGAGTAATAGGTTTTAGGTATGTCTAACAATCATATAACTGTAATTCGTTATATGCAATGCGGACGCTCGGTTGATGCAATTTTTACAAGTGTAATTCTATTTATTTAAAGAGTTTAAAGTATTTTTCCAATTTAACCTACGTTTACCAACAGTACTGGATTAAAACTTATATTTACGTTACTCTTAATTTTAAATACTTTTTTTATTACCGGCAATTACAAATATCTAACAAAGTTA
Source organism: Philaenus spumarius (assembly GCA_018207615.1). Lineage (NCBI taxonomy): Eukaryota > Metazoa > Arthropoda > Insecta > Hemiptera > Aphrophoridae > Philaenus > Philaenus spumarius. Next base: position 12,600 of record JAGFPH010010395.1, on the reverse strand, counting down.
ATAACAGAGTCGTTCGTTATCAATTTAAACCATTCATTGAATTGTGATATCTTAATACAAATATTTCGTACAGCCACATCATACAGTTGATACAAATTTCTAAATGATTAAAATGGATTTTGTTAGATACATTATTATTATTATTATTATTAGGGGGTTTGTGTGATCCACCACTGGGACCCACTGCACCTAAACCATGAGGTCCTCTGTGCCCCATAACCAGGCAGAAGTTCACATCAAACCCGCCCTTTTTGCGAAACGAAGGAGTCCATGGGGGCCTTCCTCTCGTATATAACTGGTGCCAGGGTATTCCTTGTCCCAGATATTTCTGCCTCAGTGATGCAAGGGCGTAACATTCGCATAGAACGTAGAAAGAAGTTTCATCCTTCTCTCCACACCTTCGACATAATGGGTTGTTCTCCAGCCCCATTAGGTGAAGTTGCCTCCTCAGAGAGATGTGTCCCGTCAGTAGACCGACCAACAACCTCACTTCCGGCCTGCCAAGACCCAGCAGTGTTCTGCTTAGGTGTCTATCCAGGCCTTCAATGAAGTCGTGTGCCTGTCTCTGACCTCTTACCGTCCTTCTCCATCTACGCAAATGTCCTGATTGAACATTATTTCTTACGCTTTCTTTCCCATAGTCTCTTGATATTCCTATCATTGGTTCTGGGCCCATCGGTGGAGATTCTGCTCCTCTCTTAGCCAGTTTATCTGCTATTTTATTCCCTTCCACTCCTTCATGTCCAGGGACCCAAACAAGTCTTACTTGCCTACTGCTTGACAACTTATCCAACAGTAATTGGCATTCCCAGACCAGTTTTGATGTTGTTCTTGTAGCTACAATGGCCTTTATAGCCGCCTGACTATCAGAACATATCGCAACAACTGTGCTCATGCTTCCTGATTCCAGTATTCGTTTAGAGTATAGTCCCAGCGACGTAGAGTATCTTCCCTGGGTGTACGGTCCTTTATGCATGTACATTCCGGATCCCGTACCTTTGTCTGTTTTTGACCCGTCCTTGAACCAGATTTGTCCATTTCCAAGATCTACTTGTTTCCGTAGCCACTCTTCCCGAGAAGGAAAAATGGTCTCTAATTTGCTATTGAAATTATACTTAGGAGTCATGTAGTCCGTACCGGCTTGCAGCATCGGATCCCACTCCAGTATCTTGTTCAGACACTCACCGTGTCCATTTCTGGCAAGAGATGTTGACCAACTCCCTCCTGTGTTCAATCACATTGCGGCCTTACTAGCCTTCCACTTTAACATGAGGTCCAGAGGTAGGAGGTCCAACAAGATTTCCATGGCCGCAGTGGGGGTAGTTCTCATGGCCCCCGTGATTCCAAGGTAGGCCTTACGCTGTACTTTATTAAGTTCTCTTTTTGCCCATTCCTTCCTGGTAGAGGGCCACCAGACTATAGAGGCAAAAGTTAGAGACGGTCTTATTATAGTAACATAGAGCCAGTTTATCATCTGTAGCCGAAGCCCCCATGCGGTTTCAATCGCTCTACTATATGCCCAGAAAGCGTTACACGCTTTTGCTGCCTTTCTTCTTATGTGTTCACCCCAGACCAGATGGTGTCTAGGGTGACACCTAAGTATTTTGTTGTTTCGGAGCATGTAAGTTTTTGTCCCAGTAGACTGGGCATGTACATACCAACCGTCCGACGTTTCCTATTAAAGAGAATGGGATCTGCTTTCCCTGGGTTTACAGTTAGACATATTCTCTCACACCAGCGTTCCAACCATTTGAGTGAGCTTTGGACGATGTCAGATACAGTCCCTGGGAATTTACCTATTCCCAGAATGCATATGTCGTCCGCATAACCTTGGGTATAAACTCCTCTCTCATTTAGTCCCATAAGCAGATCATCCACTACCATAGACCATAAGAGGGGTGAAAGAACTCCCCCTTGGGGGCTTCCACGCGAAACCTCAAATCTAATTTCACTGCTGTTTAATTGTGAGATCGCCATTCTATTTTCAAGGTAAGCTTTTATCCAGCGGGTGATGGTGTGTTCTACCCCCCGCTTGATTAATGCGTCTGTCATGGATCTGAAGGAGGTATTATTAAACGCCCCTTCGATGTCCACAAAAACTCTCATCGCAAGTTATTTCTGCTCCAGCACCTTTTCCACCCTGGCTATCAGTTGGTGGAAAGCTGTTTCAACAGATTTGCCTGCAATGTATGCATGTTGATTTTTATGAAAAGGATTTGCAGCCACTGCTCATCCCTTATGTATCTATCTATCAGTCTTTCCAACGTTTTGAGTAGGAATGATGTTAAACTAATAGGTCGAAAGTCTTTTGGGTTGCTGTAAGTTCCTTTCCCTGGTTTAGGGACGTAAACTATTTTCGCTAATCTCCATGACCTAGGTATGTGTCCTAGAGAAAGAGATGCCCTGAATACTTTTATTAGCCATGGCACCAGCTGATCTCCGCCTCTCTAAAGAAGACCTGGGAATATTCCATCTGGTCCTGCACTTTTAAAAGGGTCAAAGGACTTTATTGCCCATTTGACCCTGTTACCAGTTATTATTTTCTTTGCCATTTCCCAGTCAACCTTCCCTGTCACATCCGGGATGTTTTCTTCCCGCAATGTAACAGTTTCAGCAGATCCTGTGAAATGTGTTGTTGATAGATACCTCAGGGTATTTCTTCCGTTTCCGTCATTTCCCCTGATGGAAGCTTGAGAGGACCGAGTCTTCATACCGGGTTTCTGACAAGTACATTTTGAAGTCTTGAGAGTTCGGAGATGGTCTCAATGCCATTGCCAAGAGGATCTAGATGCCCTCCGAACTTCTCGTCTATAATTACGTTGCCTTTGCCTAAACTCCTCCCAGACTCCATGGTTATTAGACCACTTGGCATTGTTAAAGCTTTGGCGAGTCTGCCTACGGTGAGATTCCAGAGTATGGTTTCACCGCAGTCCCCGAAACTGGGGTTGAGCTTTGAGCATGCAGCAATTCCTCTCATAAGAGTTTGTTGAAGCTTCCTGTAGATGGCCTACAGTTAGCTCAAGGTCTACATGATTGTGAATGGTCTGGATAGGACCATCATTTAACTTTGCCTCAAGGCTTTCTTTAAAGGAATCCCAATCCGTCTGTCTTGGGTTCCTTATAAGCCTGCTCTCTGTTTAAACTGAATGCGCCTGTGATCAGAGAGTGTTGGTTCCGTGGAAACCTGCCAACCATCCACTCTTTCAAAAAGTGTAGAGAAGCAGAGCGCACCTTAGCCTGTTTTGGAAGGTGTGGTCATTCCCAGTGTTTAGAACCATAAGATTGGTTCCACTTAAGTAATTGAGGAGGGCCTCCCCTCTAGCGTTGGTGTCGGTACTTCCCCATATCACATGATGTGAATTGGAGTCGCACCCCACCACCACCGGAATGCCCTTCTTGTTACATTCTAGTATTAGTTTTTCGATCTCCTCTGATGGAGGATGATGATTTATATCATATGGAAAATAAGCCGAACAAACAACTACTTCCCTCATGACTTCATCTATCTAATCTTAACTATAACTGCCACTAGGTCACAGGAAAGGAAACCAGCCACCGGCCATGACTCCAGCCCTTTTACCATGACCGCCGCCCTTGGTCTTCCTTCCCCGCCACCACCATACAACCTATAACCAGTTACATTTAACCCTTTTATGTTGTCTCCATACAGCTGAGGTTCTTGTATGAGAGCAACATGTACATTAGTCTTCTCAACTAAACAATGAGAAATCAGCCTTGAGGCCACTATATTATGGTTTAAGTTAGCCTGAATAAAACTAATTTATCTCACCTGTTTGTTAATGTGAGGTCCAGCGAAGATCTTCTTTTCCCCTGGAGCCAGGGGGTGATCTCTTCCTGTAACGGGAGCTACGGGACCACCAACCATTGCGTTCTCTCCTCCTATTGTTTCTCTCCTTCTTTATCTTCTTCCTTTCTATGTTTCTCTCCCAGCGGTGTAAATGCGGCCTGAGCGAAGCCATAGAAAGGTTTCCATTTGTATTTACGGTACAGTATTCCAGCACTGATGGAGTCGATGGTGAACACAAGGCGGACTCCTTTCATTCCTTCCTCCTTGCGCTCAAAGACCCTCCAGCTCTTGGTAATTAGGCCTTCGTTCTTTCCCAGCATCTTCAGGACCTTCTCAGTAGGTACAGGTGGGCTAGGGAACGAGGCTACCATCTCCTTGTACTGAAGAAGGTCCTCCATCTTCACTACCTTCAGTTTCTTACCCCCGACCTCTCGACCGGAGATAATACTCTGCAGCCAATCTGCAGAGCGTTGGTCAGCACAAATGCCGATGACAGCTCCCTTGGATAGATAGTTATCCCGGAACTTTGGAACCGCCTCCTCTTCTGTCATGCTAAACATGGCCTCTAAGATGGCGTTCCTGACCCCGTTCAAACCATCGTCATCCAAAAGTTTATCTTCCGTATACGCTTCCGGTACAATAGCCACCCTGATTCCAGGTGTGGTTACCTTTTCGTACGTACCATTGGTTGTTCTCTTACGAGTAACATCCTCCTGTGTGGTACCCGCTGGCCGTGCCTTTTTCTCCGCTTCGGAGATCAGGCATACACTTTGGGTACCCGATGTCCCAGGTTCTGGCGATCTAGGCCTTTTCCTGTCTGACTTAAAGCTAGGAGATTTCGCTACATGATTATGGCACCCTGCACCGTCGGGGTGGTCTCTCCCCCGTTTGCGGCCGCAGCAGCAGATTGTTAAGCCGCCCGTGCCTCCCTCCGTTGCCTTCTCTCCCAACTTGTCGGCTTTCTCTTCTTTTTCACTTTGTCCACCTTTGGAGCAACCTCCATAGGTGTCTGTACTTCTTTCACCTCTCCATCCTCCTTCGGCCACAAATTGTCTACAGAGACTGTCAGACCCTGTTTCGAGCTTGGGTTTGAAGGTGAATATAATAGCGCTGTCTCGTAGTTGCTCGAATCAATCGGCATCAACGATCCTTGCGTATCCTCGTCCTGGGGTAGACCTACTACCCCATATTCTTCTTGTTATTGAGATGAGCTGGGAAACTCTGAAACAAATGGCACGTTAGAAGTTTTATCTTTTTGTCATTAATTTAATGTCATAAATTGAATATTTGTATTGCGTTTGTTATGTTGTGTGTGTATGAGTAAACAGCATTTCCGACTAATCAAAACTGCTCCATCCGCCCTCAACCACCTATAACCTGCTCCCGTCATCCCAGTGGCCTCGGCGGGGCCCCCGCCCCTGCCTGCATGGTAACATCCAGTCACCACCTGGCAGTGAAAGCAGAGGCGAGATTTTCGCCAGTTAATAGGGCAACTCATGCTGGTTAGGCTGAGTCGGGCCCCTGTACTACCTGGGAGCCTGGTGTGCCTCCTCGGTTTTCCCACTGTACCCTCTGGGTACCGACGAAGTGCAGAGGATCGCTCAGACAAATAGAACAGCCCGATTCATTTTTGTGCTGTGTGACTAAACTTTTTATTACTATTTCATTGATAGTGCAAACACCTTCAGCATCCGAATAGCACTACATTTGATCACTAAATTTGAGTTATCTCCGTTTAGTATGACTCAATTATTAAAAACCGTATATCGTTGGATTTAAAAAAAAAATTGTATAAACATTTGGTGAATTTATTATTTTTTTATGTACAGTTTTCTAGATATTTGAAACGGATAGCTGCACGAAAAGAATTGTTTCAAGAAAAATGTACCCTAATTAGATTAGAATATTTGTACCCTGTTTCAAGATTATATCTTAAACCGCTTGTAAAATATTAAGGAATTTGTAAAAATCACATACATATGAACAGACAGAAAACAGAGCTAGATACGACACATGTTGAAGTGTATTATTTTCTCGTTTTAAGCTGACAAATAACTCCGTAAAGTTTCGGACAGTCGAAGCTGGACACCCATATAAATTTTAATTCAAAACGTTTGTTTGCCGCCATTCCGAATATTGATATAATAAATATACATTTTGACTTACCGTCTACAATATTCAATTTGCTGTCGTAACGACGGCCGTTTCAGCTATTCAGCCATTTTCAAGTATTTTTAGCAGGATATCCTTTGTCACTTATTAACACGAAAACACTCATTACAGTACACTAACACAACACAATAATAAATAACACGATAAATTATTTAAAAAAGCTAAAACAGAGTCTTTGACTGGTTGGGCCCAACATTCCGAACAGCAAATCCATGTCAAATGAAAAAATAGCTGAACTGTCCAATTTGCTAGACGTTTGTTTATCTCAGAACTGTTTTGAATTCAACAATGAGTTTTATAGCCAAAACAATGGATTAGTTGTGGGATGTCCATTGTCTAGCACAATGGCCGAAATATTTTAAACCACTTAGAAAACAATGATATCATGTCGAGTAAGAACAAACACGTGAAAAATATCATGTATTACCACAGGCATGTCGATGATATCATTGTTTTATATCAAGGAACAGTACGACAAACCAACAACTTCGCAACATATCTCAACAGCATATATCCCTCGTTAAAATTTACAATTAAAATCGAAACAAACAATAGTATAAATTATCTGGATCTCACAATAACTAAGTCCAATCACAAACACAGTTTCAAAATATACAGAAACCTTACCCATACAGACCTTACAATCCACTCCACGTCTAACCATCCCACGTAACACAAAATGGAGGCATATTCATAGATTAAGCAATGTACCAATATCAGAGTCAGATTTTCGTGAAGAATTTAATAAAATCAAATAGATTGCTACCCAAAATGGTTACAAAGCGTTAATCATTGAAAAATTGTACAAGCATGAAGGAAAGACAAAATTAGAAATCTGAATGAACTAAAGAAAGACAAATTCTTGGTGTTCAATTATTTTAAGCCGTTTGAACACATATTAAGAAACCTACTCCAAAAGCAACAATATAACATTACCTACAGAACAACAAATAAATTAAAGAGCGTCATAATCCCCTCTAAAAATATATTCCACATTGATAAATTTGAAGGATCCGGAATATATGAACTATCATGCAGTGACTGTCCAAAGAAACATATAGTACAGACAGAAAGATTTGAAGAACATATTCCATCCTCCAAACAAATTG